>CM065589.1:10693624-10752827 GCA_033119425.1 Bufotes viridis | reverse complement strand
GATTTTTCCATCCAAGAACAAAACTAAAATACAAGACAAGTAACAAGATCATCTTAATTACTTTTCTACTAGTTCAGTATTGGTAATTCTTTTCACAAATTTATATATATATATATATATATATATATATATATATATACACATTTTTATTTTTTATTTTTAAATTAAAGCTAGGTTAGTCAATAGACCAATATTATGTTGTTTCCCTATTTCTTAATATAATATTCCGATCCAAAGGAACAATGGTAGTTCTTGTGCACAATGTAACAAGTATGCCAGTAAGGCCTCATGCACGCACGGCCGTTGGGAGCTATGCGGTCGCAGAACCGTGCATCCCGCAAAACACGGAAGCTGCTCAGCGCTCCGTTCCACTGGGAATTCTTGGCATGGGGTCAACTGCTGACCCATCTAGAGATGCCTATTCTTGTCCGCATAACGGACAAGAATAGGACTATGCTCTACTGGCCCACTGGGGCACGGAATGGAGCAACGGATGCGGACAGCACATCGGGAGTGCTGGCCGCGATCTTTGCGACCCATTGAAATGACTGGGTCAGCGGCCGGGCCGCGAAAACATGCGGCTTTCGGACGCTTGAGGACCCAAACAACCGCCGTGTGCATGAGGCCTAAGGGGAATGAAGTTGTGCTGTAGTTTTCTGTGCAGGAAATGGTCAAGAGCACCGTGCCCCCTTCACTCTTAGTGGATTATGACAGTAGATAAAACTATTGAAATTAAAATTAAATAGTAATGATATATAGATCAAATGAGCCTAGTAGGTAAAGGACACATTTAATGCACCTTTTTACTGTGTATTGGATTGCTTACAATTAGTGGCAGATTGTTACAGAAATAGTTCTCTGTGCTGAGCTATTCAACAAGTGTCTGTATACAGTTCTTGCACTTGAAAAAGACTATCCATCAAAACCAGTGTATCTATCTATCTATCTATCTATCTATCTATCTATCTATCTATCTATCTATCGTTTTTGTTTACCTTTACGAGTGTATATACCCACCTCCTTCAAGTTTCCTTATGTGCTTGTTCATAAAAGCTAACTGAAGCTGCAGTTCATTATCCAGTGATGCAGCAGTACCTTAAAAAAAATCATAAACACAAATTATTTACTGCATGAATGCCTCTTAAATGAAAGTATACAATAATGTATCATCAATAGATTTTATTGTAGACAATACATCTTCAAAGGACAATTTGTCCTCTTTCTTCGTTTGGTAGGTTAGCAAGTAGTAAAGAAAATATAAAAGGTACTATACTATAACTCTGAGACTGTACAATGTTTATGTTATCTGTTATCATGGAGACTCTTAGAAGTTGTAGAAACAAAATGGTAGAACATTTTAAGCTACCACTAGCTGCTTCATTCCTCAAGTAAGATGTATTGGACCAAAAATAGATTAGGGGGTCATCTACTATCCAGAAATACGCCTATAGTAGGAGTATTTCTGGTGCAGATTGCAGAGCAAAGGTTATTTGAGTCAAAATCTATTACTTTTCCTTGCTCACGCCAGGTCTAAAAAAGTGGGTGTGGGCAGGGAAGGGGACGGGCCAGCAGGCCGATCTCATTCATGATTTTCTATGCTTGTTTTAGGAGTAGAAAATGGTCTAATGGTTCAGACTGCCGCTGAATACGCCAAAATGATGTTGAGGCCGGCACCTCTACATACCTTCGGAGCATCCACCGCCAGCATGGGGACGCCGGTCTTAATAAATGGCCCCCATAGTCTTTACTCTCAATTACAGATGTAGTCGAGCTAAAATTGACTGATAACACATGGCACAGTGTTATCTTGGTTATCTCGTGACAAAAGCCATTTAAATCCACTGAAAAGTTAGTTACGAAATCCTTTTCTTTACATTTTTTACTTAACACATTAACCATCAACTTTAGCTCAGCTGCATCTTTATATTATAATTTCAGCAGCAGTTCATTTGATTGATTAGGAATAATTATATAATATTTATTCTATATCTATAGCTAATTACATTTGTTTCAGTTGTCAGATTTAAATGCATTAGCATTAATTGCAGAAGTAATATATATTCCAAAAATGTAAACTCTCACTCATGCATAAGTTGAATTGTTTGGTAGGAATATTTGTACTTGAAGTCCCTAACTTTCACTATTATAATAAGTAGGGATAAGCGAACCTGTGAAAGTTCGGTTTCGCTGGGTTCGGCCGAACTTCAGGTCAAAGTTCGGGTTCGGGAACCGAACTTGACCCTGAACCCGTACCCCATTAAAGTCAATGGGGACCCAAACTTCATTTTATTATTTTCTGTTATAACATGGTCATTGAAGAGTTAAAAATAATTTTAAAAAATTCACCTCATCCACTTGATCGCACAGCCGGTATCCTTTTTTCTTCAGGACCTGCAAAAGGGCTTGCGATGATATCACCGTGCTCACCAGGGCTCACCACATGGTGAGCGCGTGTCGTGACATCATCACAGGTTTTTCTATCTTCATTCAGTAGGACCTGCAATTATGTCACTGCGCTTACGATGTGGTGAGCGCAGTGACATCATCGCAGGTCTTTTTGCAGGTCCTGCAGAAAGAAGAGGTTACCAGCTGCGCGATCATGTGGATGAGGTGAATTTTTTTTAATTATTTTTAACCCCTCATTTTATTTAGCATTTTGTTTTAAGAATATCATTATTTTCCGTTATAACCATGTTATAATAGAAAATAATGAAATCACCCAAACACCGAACCCGAACTTCAGTGAAAAAGTTCGAGTTCACTCAACTCTAATCATAACTACTATGAGACAGATTTATGAAAATCCCTAGCAATCAATCAGATTCCAACTTTCATTATTCAAAGCTCTTTTGGAAAATGAAAAGAGAAATTTGATTGGTTGCTAAGCCAGTATTCCTTTGCACAAGTTTGATAAATCTCCTCCTATGTGTGTCATGTGAAGTCTTTGTCTAATTACTTTTAAGCATGCCATTTACTGGCTTCTCCAGAGAATCTAAAAGCTACCAGAAGAAAAATTCCCAAATGTAGAAAGCATTATTGGTTCTGATTGGACAGCATATAACACAACAATAATAGAAACAAATGTTAAATAATGCACATTCACCTTTACTTAAATGTACAGAAATGTTCAAAACGGAGGTTTCAATTTTTTCTAACTTAAACAGAAAATGCACATTTTCATTTACCTGGAGGTCCAATGTTCCCTTTCTCACCCTTTAACCCTTGTACACCTGGTGCTCCTGGTGCTCCAGTAAGCCCATCTCTTCCTGGTAATCCTGGGTTTCCTCCTGGTGGACCCATTGGCCCTGAAATGCAATAGTAAATGCTTTAATCTTCTAAAAAAAAATAGATATCTGAAAATATCTGGCAACAGAATTTATATATATATATATATATATATATATATATATATACACACAAACACTGTATACACAAAAGCTTAATCTCATTATTGTGATGTTCTGGAGGACAGGCAAACCTCTAGACTAGGCATGTCCAAACTCTGGCCCTCCAGGTGTTGCAGAACTACAACTCCCATCATGCCCTTCTATAGGTTGATAGCTGTAGGTTGTCCAGGAATGATGGGAGTTGTAGTTTTGCAACATCTGGAGGGCCAGAGTTTGGACATGCCTGCTCTAGACCATCTTGCAAACAGGTCACAGGCAGATTACAGACCAGGAAAGCTATTGAGTACTTTACTTTATTATTTACACATGTAATAAATGAACATGACAGTAACACAGGAAAAGCAGGAAAGGATAATAGTGGTAGCATTACCACTGAACCAAGTGCACCGGCAATACAGGAGGCCTGGACCCCATGCGGAATGTAAGCATGGCAGTCACAGGCAGAGCTGCTCACAGACAAGATATCCTCCCTCCGGAGAACCCAGGAGCCCTCTTATGAAGGCAAGACATACACGGACAGGAACATAAGCAGAAAGCACAGCCAGGGTATACATGAAACAGACAGGATCAGAAGTAGTTGAACACTGCCAGGCTATGCATGGAACAGACTGGATCAGACACACTTTAGCACTGCCAGGCTATCAGAAGCAATCAAACACTGCCAGTCTATACAAGAAACAGACTGGATCAGAAGCAGTTGAGCATTGCCAAGCTAAACAAGAAACACAGAGGATGAAGACACAGAACAGGTACAGAAGATAAGGCAAGGCATGGATGAGGATGCAACAACAACAATGCTTCATCAGGCAACACCACACAGAAGGGCAGATGGCAAAGCCTCCTGGGTTAGCAGGAAGGGGCTACACCCAGCATGGCACAAGACAGAACTGACCCCAAGTCCCACAGCTCACAGAAATACAATAGCTGCAATTATGAGGGCACCTGATAAGCCACATCCTGGAACAGATCAGGGAAAGTTAACCCTACCAGAACCAGGAGTAACAAGAACCAAAGAACAAACATTATAAGTGTCAGTTCACACAGTCACAGAATGCTGCAGCCAGCACGCCCAAATAACAACCACCATACACAGGTTAAACTGTAGTCAGTACGAGGTTACAGGTAGCCAGCCTAAACAACAAGGTGTGACAGAACCCTACACTGCATCCATACTCAGACCCTGTTCACACTCAAGGCCGCAGCCAGCATGCATCACAGAACCAGCATACAGTACATGGTAACACCCACAGCCAGTACACAAAGTGCATGCAGCCAGCCTGCACGGCACCGGTGACAGGAGCAATAGGGACATGGACATGGGGAAACACAAACACAGACAACAGTTCACACACAACACTGCATCCAGCACGCAGCCTCAAGCAACCAGCATAAACAGGAATCAGCCTGTAGCCAGTATGCAAGAGGGCATGCAGCCGGCCCACATGGCCACAACTGTCACATTGAACCGCACTGTGACAATTATGCTCTCCGCCAGTCCCAAAGAAGGAGGGCACAGCCACAAAGGAGGTGTTTTTTTTTTCAGGATTAACCCCTGAAAGACCATAATGTTAATCTCAGATGCCGCAATGAATGTGGCACCTGAGGGATTCAATGACGGGGAGTGATGCAATCGCCATTCCCTGTCATTGCACCCACTAGATCCAAAGAAATACCTTCATGACAAAGTACTTAATCAAGAATTTAATTTTGTTGTGAAATTTGATGAAGCAACCAAATCAAATTTTTCATAACTTCACTTATCTGTATTGGTGAGCATACCCTTTAAGCATATTTCCCCAGAATTTTTTCCCCACAAAAGCAAAAGCATGCTTTAGATATTATATTTAAAAAAAATTACAATCAATTATAGGTTTCTGACTACTATATGTGTCAATATAATTTTTATTTTTTTTTTATTGTGGGCCTGGCTGATGCAGATACAAAAGAAAATGTAAATGATGAATATACGAAATAGGGTCTGTGGGAGTTACAGGAATAAATGTAATTTACTGGTCAAAAAAAGTGTTCACAAATTCAGTTTACAGAAGCTGATTACAGTCTCTCCCCTAAGGACAAGGGAATGGCAGGTAATTAGTATATTAGCAATGCGCTGATTATGTCCCAGACTCTACAACAAAAGCTAAATAGTTAGCTGCAAAAAACAGGAAATGACAAACTATTGTCTGTGCTCAAGTGGCCGATGTAAAAACTGGAATGTTTCAGGACTGCAGGGGATAGTATATTCCACTAAATTGAATTCTGGAGAAGATAGGCAGCCAATGAAATGACTGACACAGTAGAAGCAGTTAGTGTAGGGAATGGACATAAATATCAACCTGACTGCTGCATTTAGGGTATACATTATTGGATGGAGTTTAGCGAGAGGAGGTTGATTGAATAGTGCAATAAGAAGAGTCATACTGTATGTTTCTTCACTTTAAAAAGAGCATTGATAGGGTACATCCAGATATTTGGTAGGTAACTAACATGAGATTGCACTGGTACAAATAATTAAAAACACAAACTATATAACTGCTCATTCTTACCAGGTACACCTGTGTCCCCTTTCATGCCATCCCTGCCATCTCTTCCTGGAAGACCATTTTTTCCCGGTGTGCCTGGAATCCCTGGTGCTCCCATACATTTATAAGAAGACTGAGCATGACATGTCACTGAGATAAGTGTGACAATTAACGCAACTGATAGCCGGAGCCACATTTTTTGGGTTATCTGCAATGTAAATGTCAGTTTATAAAAATTGAACATGTATCGCTCGGTTTACAACATTGTGTGTGGTCAATTTTTGGCAAGTACACTGTTAAATTCTCCTGATAGATAGGTCATGAACACAGCCTATTTCCACCTTAAAAGCAGACTCATATGTTCTATTGGATTACATGCAAAGGGAGCAATTTGTTGTTTTGAGAAATTTGTAGTAAAACAACTTAATAAAAATTATAAAGCATTTGATTGCCTTTAAAAGAGTAAGCTAAAGAATTACAATGTTCACTGTTGCTAGTGGATTGTGGATTTGAGAGACATAAGTGGGATTCCATGCTGAGCTCCTTAATAATGTTCTTGCCATGGGGCCTCTGCTCTTTTGTTCCCCCTTAGAAGACACATGAAAGTAACCTAAATTCTTATTAGCCAGGCCTATGTTATTGTATAAGAGAAAAGTTACATGCTTTTTAGTAAGCCATTACAGACAATCCAACTGAAGCGAACAACCAGATTTGGTGTAAACCTAGGCTGGCGTTGTACATATCTCGAATACCATGCATACTGTTATTTTTTGCAAAATGATTAATACTCTTCTTGGCATACATGTTGTGTGTGTAAGTATTCCACAGCAATCATGGCCTAATCTACCTCATTCAAAATCTCTACAATCATGCAATAATAAAATATATACAATATTTTAATAGGTTTAAGGAAATAGCATACCTTTTTGGAAATTGAATGATCAATGAGATGGTAATGGCTGTCCCCTTGAATGAAGAATGGCAATGAATGTCACCTTTTATATGGATTAAGAACCTTATTGTGGACAAGTGGGCACTCTATCACTGCATTATCAGTCATTTCCATGGTTACTCTGAACCACAAGTGTCTTGCGCAATATACTCTATAATCTTTCTGTAAAATAAGAGTTTACTTAAAAAATTCCTGCTAATATCTGGTATTCACTAGAACTACTACTAGAAGTAGTAGAACACCAACAAATGTTCTGTACAAAATTTCCCTGTGTTGTAATGATAATTATTTCCATGACTGAGATATTTCTAAACTAGAGATAAGCGAATCAATTCTGTAGAATCAAAATTCTAGGAGAGAGAAAGCATATATTAGCATTTTCTGCAGCAGTGCACATACACATTTTCCATACATTGTATTGACAGAGCCTACCAAAACATATCATATAACAGCAAGGGTGCGACCCACAGTGTGACTATCCCTATGTGGTCTGGCCATGTACAACTGTGGCCACTAGTGGTCACGTGAGTTTGCCACAAACCTACGTGTCTATTGGTTGCTGTGGGTGAGCATGGCTTGGCAGCATGTGACCAGTCACACAATGGGGTTGCAACCTAATTATTCCAGTCACACAATGGGGTTGCAACCTAATTATTTCCTATAATAGTCTTGACATTTACTAGTTATATTTCTATCATTTTAGTATAATATATTGCTTATATAGTGTCAACATACTCCACAGCACTGTACAGAAATCACTCACATCAGTCTCTGTCCTCAATTAGGTTTTTACAATTTAAATTCCATATATCACACACACAGCCATTTTTACAGCTAACAAACCTATTGCTATGCTTTTGGAGTCAAGTAGAAAACTGGAAAACTCAGTGGAAGCTCAAGCAAAATAGATTAATAAATCTCAAAATAGTTTCTGACAGTCCTATTATAGGAAAAAAGGCTATCTGTAAATGATAACATACTTCTTTCTAGTTTTCTGAACAACATGTATACTTATCTTTGCTAGTGTTGATCACGAATATTCAAAATTAAAATTTTTATCGTGAATATTGGCACTTCGAGAATTCGCGAATATTTAGAAGATAGTGATATATATTCATATGTCGAATATTTGAGATTTTTTTTTAAACAGTACACATGATCTCTTCCTGCTTCTAGCTTGTGGGCCAATGAGAAGGCTGCAATATCTTTGATTGTAGGAATTGTGTTGAATGCAAATTTTCTTAATGCAAATTTTCGCCAATCACCTTTAACCACTTCAGCCTCCCTAGCTTAAACACCCTTAATGACCAGGCCACTTTTTACAATTCCGCACTACACTACTTTCACCGTTTATTGCTCCGTCATGCAACTTACCACCCAAATGAATTTTACCTCCTTTTCTTCTCACTAATAGAGCTTTCATTTGATGGAATTTCATTGCTGCTGACATTTTTACTTTTTTTGCTATTAATCAAAAATGACCAAAATTTTTGCAAAAAAATGACATTTTTCACTTTCTGTTGTAAAATTTTTCAAAAAAAACTACATTTCTATATAAATTTTTCTCTAAATTTATTGTTCTACATGTCTTTGATAAAAAAATCCAATAAGTGTATATTTATTGGTTTGGGTAAAAGTTATAGCGTTTACAAACTATGGTGCAAAAGTGAATTTCGCCATTTTGAAGCAGCTCTGACTTTCTGAGCGCCTGTCATGTTTCTTCAGGTGCTAGAATGCCAGGATAGTATAAATACCCCCAAATCACACCATTTTAGAAAGAAGACACCCCAAAGTATTCACGGAGGGGCTTGGTGAGATTCATGTATCATTTCATTTTTTTCACAAGTTAGCGGAAAATGACACTTTCTGAGAAAAAAAAAAAAAAAAAGTTTCAATTTCTGATAACTTCTAATCCAACTTCAGTGAAAAGTTCCTGAGTTCACTCAATCCTAATCATAATCACTATGAGACAGATTTATGAAAATCCTAGCAATAATCATCAGATTCCAACCATTATTCAAAGCTTTTGAAATGAAAGAGAAATTTAATTGGCTGCTAAGCCAGACTCCTTTGCACAAGTTTGATAAATCTCCTCCTATGTGTGTCATGTGAAGTCTTTTGTCTAATTACTTTTACCCTGGGTTCAGACCTGAGCGTTTGAAATGCGTTACACGCGCTGCTTTTGCTATGCCAGACACAGCGCGCTTATAAATAGGGGAATGCGTGGCTGTGACGCTGCTGCTTCAGACTTGACTACGGTGTCAATCACAATACGCGCACAAACGCCCTGCTTCCAAGTACTTGTTTATAGGGTGTTTTACAGCTGCTCGAACTGTAAAATGCTAAAAATGTGAACCAGTCCCATAAAGGAAGCATTGGTTTTATGATGTTGAGCGTTTTGCAGCTGCTTTGAACGCGCTGTCTTAGCCCATAGTGTGAGCTTAGGGCTAAGCATGCCATTTACTGGCTTTTTCTAGAGAATCTAAAAGCTACCAGAAGAAAAATTCCCAAAATGTAGAAAGCATTATTGGTTCTGATTGGACAGCATATAACACAACAATAATAGAAACAAGCGTTACAATAATGCACATCACCTTTACTTAAATGTACAGAAATGTTTCAAACGGAGTGTTTCAATTTTTTCTAACTTAAACAGAAAATGCACATTTTCTTATTTCTTTACCTCCTGGAGGTAATAAAATCCATCAGTAAAGTTGATCATTGTTTAAGTTATATTCGCATTTAATGTAACTTGATACAGCACACCAATACTAAAACTGACTAAGTGACAGCTTTAAGTTCTATTCGAACGCTCTTGATTATGCGCCATTAGCAGAGCCTGCATAATCGCAATGCCGTTCAACTCTTAGCATTGCCAATTCTAAATAATCCCATCCATATTGCGCTAGCTTACCGGACCCAGTAGAGTTAACCATGGATAGGAGTTAGCTAGTTACTAGTTGAAGTCGCAGTGCGATTAAGCTTAGATATCGAATAATACGCATTTGCGTGATTTCAACTTAATTCTCAGGTCCGGCGATGCATTCTGCTGGAGGAGGACGCAGCCCATGGTGATGCGTTAGCTCAAAGCTGTAATCGCAATCGTTTGTTGCGGTATATTATCCCTCTGGGTGTCTTTTACAGGCTAATTTTTATTTATTTTATTTTAATGCAATTCATTTCCTATCTACATTTGTTTGCAGGGATTTAACTCATTTTTTGCTGCCTTTTTGCAGTTCTCTAGCCCCTTTCCGGGAGTCTTTTACAGGCTTTTTAGTGTCTAAAGTTCGGGTCCCCATTGACCTCTATGGGGTTCGGGTTCGGGATGAGTTCGGGTTGAGTTCGGATCACGAACCCGGACATTTTCTGGGAGTTCGGCGAATCCTCACCGAGCCCGGATACACCCGGGTGTTCGGGCTCATCTCTGCCCCAGTAGGAGTTGACCGAAGTCTCGTGGCGACTTCGGGTGGGAAACAAACTTTGGCTCCATGGAGCCAAGACATTTACCAATGCTGTACCGGAAACAGCATTAAAATGTAAGAAATGTTAAACAAATCGAGCTTGACCATGATCGCGAAGGTTCGATTCGCTCAGCCTCAATGAGGAAGACTCAATCAGTGAAAGCATATGTAACCCCAACCCTAAACCCCAACCCTGTATAACCTGATGACACTTTCAAAAGTCCCACTTGTCCATAATGTCAAGATCATAATGAGTTGTGCTTAAGCAGCAGCGCTCACAGCAGCAAGTCTTGATGCTAGGGATATAAATGGCCTACATAATAATACCACCTTGCAGATACAGTAGCTTTCCACTGTAGCGCCCATGCAGTAATTCAACGTAATAAAGCCAGCATAGTAATAACTAACCCGTTACGCCCAACATGACATATATGTGAGATAATGATGAGCGGCAGGAGCTATGTGAATTTGCGATATTTCGCGAATATTTGGTCAAATATTCGCCATATATTCGAAAAATTCGCAGTCGCAATCTCCAGTCATTATTTTCTTGATTGGCGGCGAGGTCTGTGCGGCGTATGCTTTCATAGCTGCGCCACACAGACCCGTGAGTTTGTGAGAAGAAGAAGCGCCGGTGGCCCCAGCGCAGGTAAGTACTAATGCTGACTAACTGACCATGGCAGCCAGGACCTCAGTGACGCGCTGGTGCCATGGTAACTGATCAGAGCCCCAGCATTACGTGCTGGGACTCATAATCGGAACTCGCTGCAACCAATTATGGGGGCGGCGCACTGCCAGCAATGATTAATCCTGGGAAGGAGGGGGAGTTGAGGCGCACTGCCCAGCATATGATGAGTTATACAGGGGGCATCGCGACTGCACCAATGCTTACAACCTACTGGTGAGGGGGGTTAGGCGTCACTGGCTCATGCTGAATTTGTAGGAGCAGGAGGAGCGGACTTGCCTGCCCGGAGGCACCCGACCTCTGACAGGGGTGCTGTAATCCCACTACATACCTGTTTGTGATACTCTGGCTACTAGCGTGCCCCATCACCATGGGAATGCCTCTGTGTTAGGAACTATACCATCAGTTTGGAGTTTTCACGATCTAACTCAGATCCGATGGTATATTCCTAACCACCAGGTTCCATGGTGACAGGCGACGCTGATGAAGAGGAGTATGCCAAAGGGGTTTAACTGTACTGTTTGAGAGAAAAAAAGACGAATATTCTAAAAATGTCAAAGCGAATATATTAGCTATAGTGCAATATACAGTTGTGTTCAAAGTTATTCAACCCCACTGAAATTGAGTGCTTTCGCCAGTTTGACATTGATTTTGATAATTTCAGTCATCTTGTTTACAATTAAATCACAAGAGGACCCTTGTAAGTCAGACAAATATAACATAACATTTATAATGAAATAACTACAAATGTCTTTCTCTGTGCTCACATCATTACTCAGTTTATTCAACCCCAAGTGACATTCAATCTTAGTACTTAGTACAACATCCTTTTCCAGTTATAACAGCTTTTTAAGACGTGAAGCATAGCTTGACACACAGTGTCTTTGCAGCGATCTACGGGCATCTTACGCCAATTCTTCATGGGCAAAAGCCTCCAGTTCAGTCACATTCTTAGGCTTGCTTGGCCTGCAACTGCTTTCTTTAAGTCCCACCAGAGGTTCTCAATTGATTTAAGTCTGTGACTGCGAATGGCCACTTCAAAATGTTCCAGCCTTTTAATCTGCAACCATGCTCTAGTGGACTTGGAGGTATGCTTGGGATCATTGTCCTGTTGAAAGGTCCAACGTCTCCCAAGCCTCAGGTTTGTGACGGACTGCATCACATTTTCATCCAATATCTCCTGGTACTGAAGAGAATTCATGGTACCTTGCACATCGCTGAAGCTTCCCTGTACCTGTAGAAGCAAACAGCCCCAAAGCATGATTGAGCCCCATGCCATGCTTCACAGTAGGCAAGGTGTTCTTTTCTTTCATAGGCCTTGTTCTTCCTCCTCCAAACATAGCGTTGATCCATGGGCCCAAACAGTTCTAATTTTGTTTCATCAGTCCACAGAACACTATCCCAAAACTTTTGTGGTTTGTCCACATGACTTTTGGCATACTGCAGTCGACTCTTCTTATTCTTTGGAGACAGCAAGGGAGTGCGCCTGGGAGTTCTGGCATGGAGGCCTTCATTACGCAGTGTGCGCCTTATTGTCTGAGCTGAAACTTCAGTACCCGCATCTGACAAATCTTTTTCAGTTCCTCAGCAGTCACACGGGACTTTTCTCCACTTTGCGCTTCAGGTAGCGCACAGCAGTCGAAAGTCAGCATCTTCTTTCTGCCACGACCAGGTAGCATTTCAACAGTGCCCTTTGCCTTGAATTTGCGAATGATGCTTCCTATGGTGTCTCTTGGTATGTTTAACATCTTTGCAATCTTCTTATAGCCATTGCCCTTCCTGTGAAGAGAAATCACCTCTTCTCTTGTCTTCCTGGACCATTCTCTTGACTTCACCATGTTTGTAAACACACCAGTAAATGTCTAGAAGGAGCTGAGTATCACAGTCATTTTACATCTGCCTAATTGGTGCTTATTATGCTTGATTGCTGCTCCTGACATCCAGAGGTGTTTTCAATACCTGATCGAAAAACACTTGAATGAACCTCTGTTCTTAAGAGTGGTAGTCTTTAAGGGGGTTGAATAATTGTGTCAATGAAGAAATCACAAAAAAACATTTAATACTGTATTACAAAAACAATTGATGTCATTTTAGTTGCATTTGGTTCTTTAACCACTTCAGCCCCCTAGCTTAAACACCCTTAATGACCAGGCCACTTTTTACAATTCCGCACTACACTACTTTCACCGTTTATTGCTCCGTCATACAACTTACCACCCAAATGAATTTTACCTCCTTTTCTTCTCACTAATAGAGCTTTCATTTGGTGCTATTTCATTCTTGCTGACATTTTTACTTTTTGCCATTAATACAAATTTAACGAAATTTTTGCAAAAAATGACATTTTTCACTTTCTGTTGGAAAATTTATCAAATAAAACTACATTTCTCTATAAATTTTTCTCAAAATTTATTGTTCTACATGTCTTTGATAAAAAAAATGCAATAAGTGTATATTTATTGGTTTGGGTAAAAGTTATAGCGTTTACAAACTATGGTGCAAAAAGTGAATTTCCGCACTTTGACTTTCTGAGCACCTGTCCTGTTTCCTGACGTACTACAATGCCCAGACAGTAGAAATACCCATAAATGACCCCATTTCCGAAAGTAGACACCCTAAGGTATTCACTGAGGGCATAGTAAGTTCATGGAAGTTTTTATTTTTGTCACAAGTTAGCGGAAATTGTTTTGTTTTTTTTTTTTTACAAAGTCTCATATTCCACTAACTTGTGCCAAAAAATACAATTTTACATGAACTCACCATACCCCTCACAGAATACCTTGGGGTGTCTTCTTTCTAAAATGGGGTCACTTGTGTGGCATTTTTACTGCCCTGGCATTTTAGGGGCACCTAACCGTCAGAAGCAGTTTGGAATCCAAATGCGTAAAAATGTCCTGTGAAATCCTAAAGGTACTCATTGATTTAGGGCTCCATGTGCATCTTGGATGCAAAGTGCCACACATGTGGTATCGCCGTACTCAGGAGAAGTAGGGCAATGTGTTTTGGGTGTATTTTACATATACCCATACTGGGTGTGAAAATATCTCTGTAAATGACAACTTTGTATAAAATTTTTACAAAGTTGTCATTTACAGAGATATTTCTCACACCCTGCATGGGTATATGTAAACATACACCCCAAAACACATTGCCCTACTTCTCCTGAGTACGGCGATACCCCATGTGTGACACTTTTGCAGCCAAGATGCGCACAGGGCCCAAATCCAATGAGTACCTTTAGGATTTACAGGACATTTTTACGCATTTGGATTCCAAACTGCTTCTCTGCTTAGGGGCCCCTAAAATGCCAGGATAGTAAAATACCACACAAGTGACCCCATTTCGAAAGAAGACACCCCAAGGTATTCTCTGATGGGCATAGTGAGTTCATGGAAGTTTTTATTTTTGGCACAAGTTAGCTGAAAATGGAAATTTTTTTTTTTTTACAAAGTCTCAGATTCCACTAACTTGTGCCAAAAATACAATTTTACATGAACTTACCATACCCCTCACAGAATACCTTGGGGTGTCTTCTTCTAAAATGGGGTCACTTGTGTGGCATTTTTACTGCCCTGGCATTTTAGGGGCACCTAACCGTCAGAAGCAGTTTGGAATCCAAATGCGTAAAAATGTCCGGTGAAATCCTAAACGTACTCATTGGATTTAGGCCTCATGCGCATCTTGGATGCAAAAGTGCCACACATGTGTATCGCCGTACTCAGGAGAAGTAGGGCAATGTGTTTTGGGGTGTATTTTACATATACCTATACTGGGTGTGAAAATATCTCTGTAAATGACAACTTTGTATAAAATTTGTACAAAGTTGTCATTTACAGAGATATTTTTCACACCCAGTATGGGTATATGTAAAAATACACCCTAAAACACTTTGCCCTACTTCTACCGAGTACGGCGATACCCATGTGTGCCACTTTTTTGCAGCCAAGTTGCGCAAAGGGCCCTAAATCCAAGGAGTACCTTTTAGGATGGCATTTTTACACTTTTTCTTCTCATGCTTTAGGGCCCCTAAAATGCCAGGGCAGTATAAATGCTCCACATGTGACCCCATTTAGAAAGAAGACACCCTAAGGTATTTTGTGAGGGGTATGGTGAGTTCATAGAAGATTTTTTTTGCCCAAGTTAGCGGAATTTGATTTTTTTGTTTTTTTCACAAAGTCTCCCTTTCCGCTAACTTGTGACAAAAAGTTCAATCTTTCATGGACTCAATATGCTCCTCAGCGAATACCTTGGGGCGTCTTCTTTCCGAAATGGGGTCACATGTGAGGTTTTTGTACTGCCCTGGCATTTGAGGGTCTCCGCAATCATTACACGTATGGCCAGCATTAGGAGTTTCTGCTATTCTCCTTATATGGAGCATACAGGTAATGAGATTTTTTTCCGTTCAGCCTCTGGGCTGAAAGAAAAATGAACGGCACAGATTTCCTCATTCGCATCGATCGATGTGGATGAAAAAATCTCTGCCAAAAATATGCAAGAAAAAGAGGGGCCTGGCGATTGCCAGGACATAGGGCTCCGCCCAAACATCCATACCCACTCAGCTCCTATGTCCTGGCAAACGTGATTTCTCCATTCACATCGATCAATCCATCGGTGTGGAGGAAGACATCTTTGCCAGATTTTTGATACAAAGTGTTTGCCAAAGCATATGAACTCCAACACCTCTCCTCAGCTCACATGCCAGGGCAAACGTACCTGTCCTGCAGAGGAGAAATCTCGTCTTGCAGCGCCGCATACACCGACTTCACGTGTCTTCTGACAGCAGCGCAATGCTTCTCTCAGAATTCACATCAGTGCTGCGGCGTTATGTCGCTTGGTCCGTTGGTCTGTTGGTATACCTGGAAAATAAAGGGTGGTTATGGGGAAAAAAAAGAAGAAAGAAAACAGGCAGCAGGCACATGACTTGAACGTTGCAAACTTTATAAAACCAGAACATTTTAAAACTTTTATAAAACATGAACATAAAAACCTGAACTAACTCAAGATTTTTTTCTTGCTACCTGTTTAATTTTTTATTTTTTTTACCATTTCACTCTTTATTTTCCTAGCAGAAACCTCTCCTTTCCCATGGGACAATGTGTAAAGTGTAAATCACACAGAGATGGTGCGAAGTACATTATATGCGTTATCCCAAGTGAAAGGAGAGGTTTCTACCGCTTCACACTTCTGCTGTAGCACACCAGCACCGTCCCTATGTGTTAGGGTCTCTCAAAACCTAGTGTCCTAGAGACCCTAGAGCCTGAGTGGAAAAAACTACCTGTGTAGTGCTGTCCCTAGGTCCCTAAGTGTACCTGAGTGTGGTACTTCGGAAACACTCTCCAAGGCATAGGGCAGGGTGGTCAGGACAGTCAGGACAGAAATAGCAGGTGTCACGCCTTATTCCACTCCTGCTACAGACACGACATTTTTTCGGGGTGGCGGTTGGTTTGAGGTACCCGGCACAAGCGCTAGGGAAGTGCCGCTCGTGTAGACGGCTAACTACACTGGATGGATGGGGCCACGAACCTCCTGGGTACAGGAGGTTCTCGACGATCTCTTCCTGGAATTTTAGGAAAGATCCAGTTCTCCCAGCCTTACTGTAGAGAACGTGAACTATTATATAGAGCCAATTGAATCAGATAAACAGACACTTTTCATACCAGCGCCTGGTCTTTCGGGAAACCAAATAAGGGAGCTCAACATCTGGTCGTTGAAGTCCACCCTCTCCCATGTGGAGGTTATAGTCGTGGACTGAGAGGGGCTTTTCAACGACACTGGTTGCCCGTTGAATTTGTACTGTCACGTGTTCTGCGTGAATGGAGGAGAGCATGTAAACGTCACGCTTGTCTCTCCATTTCACCGCTGGAGCAGTTCAGTGTTACACAGTGCAGCCCTCTGCCCCTTTAGCAAGTCGGGTGGTAAGAAGCCGTTAGGGAAGCCCCGCGACTAGGTCGCGCGATGCCGCAGCAGCCAATCTGTTCTAGGAACAAATGCTTGAAGAGGGCCACACTTGTGTAAAAGTTGTCCACGTAAAGATGGTACCCTTGCCGAATAAGGGTGACACCAAGTCCCAGACTATCTTCCCACTGCTCCCCAGGTAGTCAGGGCAACCGACCGGCTCCAGGGTCTGATCTTTTCCTCATAGATCCGACATTTAGCAGTATAGCCTGTGGCCCTTTCACAGAGCTTATACAATTTGACCCCATACTGGGCGCGCTTGCTCGGGATGTACTGTTTGAAGCCAAGGCGCCCAGTAAAATGTACAGGGACTCGTCACGTAGATGTTTTGAGCAGGGTGTACAAATCTGCAAATTTCTGGTTGAAATGGTCTATGAGGGCCGAATTTTATGGAGCCGGTCAAAGCTGGGTGGCCTCTGGGACAGGAGGTGGTGTTGTCGCTAAAGTGCAGGAAACGCAGGATGGTCTCAAAACGTGTCCTGGACATGGCAGCAGAGTACATGGGCATGTGATGAATTGGGTTCGTGGACCAATATGACCGCAATTCATGTTTTTTGGTTATGCCCATGCTGAGGAGAAGGCCCAGAAAAGTTCTAAGTTCGGAAACTTGGACTGGTTTCCACCGGAAAGGCTGGGCATAGAGCTTCCCGGGTTGTCGACGATAAATTGAGTGGCAAATCTGTTTGGTTTCTGTCACGACTAATTCAAAGCTCCGCAGTGAAAAACAGCTCAAAAACCCAGCAGCGCCGATCCGATCTATGAGCTGTTTCCACCTGAACTCCGACTGGGCGGTGAAAGGGGAACTAATGGTGCGGCTGAGATGGGGGCTGCCAATCAGGGTTTGCCAGCACCTCAGGGACTCTAGGGGCTCTACGGGCCTGTTGTCTTTGCGGTGGCTGCGACGGGAAACATGTGCACCTGCACCGTACCAGCTTCTACTGCCCTTCTGGTGCTCGCCACTTCACCATGTTCTACGGCAGTGGTGGTAGAAGGTCCAGGACAGGCTGCGCTGCTGGTGTATGCCTCACCATCGTAATCCCGGCAGCGCCAGCCCACTCTGCTGCCCTTGAAGCGGATCCTGCGCAACCTGTGGTCTAGCGACACGGCCGGGTACGCCTGGTTCTATCAGGGACCTCCACCTCCTCGTCAGAACTTTGGGTCAGACTGCCACTGCTTACAGAGTTGGTATTCTGACCCGCTGGATCTGTCAGATGAGGGTTCCCACTCCTCATCCGACTGGAGTCAGAATCCTGTAGGCCTCTTCAGAGGAATACCCTTGTTTGACATTTGAGCGTCTAAATTTAGGGGTATTCCCGAGACTACCCAAGAAAAAGCAAGCCTGTCTTACAATTGAGAGGGTAGCGAAGTACAGAAGCTGCTACGATTGATAAAAAGATCAAAACTGATTTTTATCGCCGCAGAGCTTGTGAAAGGATTGTGCAGTGATTACAAAAAAATTTTTTTTTGTCACTGCGGCGAGTAGGCGTGGGTGAGACGCAGGTGTGGGCGACCGATCAGGCCTGATCGGGCAAACACTGCGTTTGGGGTGGAGGGCGAACTAAAGTGACACTAGTACTATTATATATCTGACCGTGATCAGTTCTGATCACTTACAGATACTATAAAAGTACAAACGCTCATTAGCGCTACGCTAATCAGCGTAACCAGTGACTGCAGGTGCGGTGAGGCTTAGCCAACGCTATCTACCTACCAAAGGGGCCTAAACTAAGCTAAGCCTAACAGTCAATCTTAGTGAGAAAAAAAAGTGACAGTTTACACTGATCACTTTTTCCCTTTCACTGGATGATCTGGACAGGTGCTGAGGGTGATCAAGGGGTTAATTTGGGTGATGGGGGACTGATCAGGAGGCTAATGTGTGGTGCTTGTGTACTCACAGTAAGGTGTGCTTTCTCCCGGGTCCAACCGACCGAAAAGGACCCAGGAGAGAGCTAGCAGCTATTAATCCATCATATTTACTAATATGATGGGTTAAATGGCTCCTGATTCGTTTTTGAATGTCATCAGCCCGCCAGCGCTGCCGATTGGCTGGCAGGCTGATGACCAAGTTCTTCTAAATTCACCGAGATGCGCGATTTGCGCATGCGCGGGCGCTTATGCCCGAATCTCGCGCATCGCGAGTGGGCCGCCTCGATGCGTCCACTCAGAAGATCCCGGCTCGCCCGCAGGGCGCAATCCCTGCGTACGGCGGAATCGGGACTGGTTAAAGGATCGCTTGTAAGATTTCATTCTGAACACAATTACAAATGTGCACTAAATTCCTAAAACCCTTTACAGCATTGGGGGTTGAATAATTTTGAACACAACTGTATTGCATTTTTAGAATATTCGTCTTTTCAACATCTAAAGTCATCATTCCTCCTGCTTCTTGCTTGTGGCCCAATGACTCATTGACCCACAAGCATTTTAACAGGGAGGAATCATTTGTTCAGATGGACAATATCATAGCAGTATATTCTGTAGTGCTATATACTCGTTTTTGACCAACACCTTTTTCGCATAAAATTCAGCATTATACGATTTTTTCATTACAGATTTTCGCAATGAAACGAATATCTCGAATATGAATGTTTATGATATATGACGAATATTCTACCATATATTCACAAAATATCGGTGAGTTCGAATATTGCCCTGCCGCTCATCGCTAGTCACCGTCAATAGTGGCTCCCTTTGTTGTCCTCGGTAATGTTGCAGGTGGATGGCGACACTGAGACTACGGCAGGTGATTCAATTTGCAGTTATTTCTGAAATAACTGTATGATACAACAAAACATGGCGTTGCAATCAGCACACAACTTGAATGTCTCTTAAACTTCCATATGTGAATATTCTTTAGAAATTAATATTCAATTTTCAAGAACAACCACGAAAATACAAAGCAGTCAATATTCTTCTGTGGGATATAGTTAAACAGTCCTTACACGCGGTGCATTCTCAACTTAATGACTTAAAATGGTTTTCTGACACTTTAATACTGATGACCTATCCTCTGGAGTAGGTCCTGTCTGTTTAAAGCCGCCTTGTCGATAGGTCCGACATATTTTTGATCAATAATATGGGCAAAGAACTTCTACTTTTATTACAGTAAGTATAGCAGTTATGCAGTTTACTTTTCGATGAATTCATCGTTTACGTATGTCTTTGTGCATTAAACAGTTTGCTGTTACTTATACTGTAGTTCTATGTCTGTATCCTCTGGATAGGTCATCAGTATATGACCGGTGGAGGTCCGACACCCAGGGACCCCTGCCGATCAGCTGTTTGAGAAGGTAGGGCTTATCCTAGGCTGTGATGACACATTCATCAGTCACATGGCCTAGAATGGGGCTGACGCGATACCAAGCACAACATCTATACAGTGTATGGCGCTGTGCTTGGTTAGCTGTGAGAAGCTGTGGCACTCACAGGAGTGTCGGTGCCTTATCAAACAGCTGATAGGCAGGAGTCATTGGTGAGAGACCCTGCTGATCAGATGACTAATGACTACCAGGGGATATGTCATCAATATCAAAGTCTCAGAAAAACCCTTTCAATTCACTTTCCAGTTTTATTCCAGTGCATGTGCTGATATCACGACTGCTCCCTCTTGCAATCCACTCTTCTGTTATGGAGTTGGTACACAGGTTATCTCCAGACTCTGTAATGTGCCTTTACCTTGCAACCTTCTTCCCAGTTCTCACACTCTACACAGTTCTTTCTCTCTGAATTGAACCCGAACACACATGATGGCTACACCTAGGTCTGTAAAAACACTCTGTTTCTTCTATTTCCCTTTCAATGAAACATAATCGACTCTCTGTCTACTACAATGTAGGACCTTTCACTGTGCATGCTCAAAACCTTCTCAATCTGCCTCTTGAACTTTGGTTTCCGCCTCCCTTTGCTGACACTTATCACCTAGACACACTGTGTGAGTTCTACGTGCTGGATGTTGTGGCTCTTGGAAGGCAGGGAGGAAAAGAATGCAAAAACTAAATTGTCCCTGTCCTTAAGTAGTTCAGTAAAGGCGTACTTACTATAGTATACAGCCATGCTGCTGATATGGGTTCCTTAGAAATAGAGGACAATACTATTTTGGCTCCATACCTTGTGTTATTAAATGTTATTAATCTGTGCAGGACCTCTCCCCAGAGGAACTGCATTGTTCTGAAATGAGAGAGAGGAGGAGTTGAAAGGGCATGAAACACCAGACCATTCTGATGTGGGTTGCAAAATCTGTCATGCCGCGAAGGTAGTTTGATGTTTGCAATGGGAGAGTCTCTTTCTATGTATACCATTGTAACAGAGTCTGACATACTACAACTGAGGTATACAATTCTGCTAGCTTGCAAAGGTGAGCATCCACATCGCTAATAGTCAAACGCGTATGCAAATGCCAGTACTATCAAAAAGTGCAGTATAGCTGTTGGTATAGAAGAATCAGGTCCATGAAAAATAAAAGTGTTTCAAAGATCCACACATAAAGTGAAAAGATAGATTTGAAAAATGGCTTTGTACTTAGTGGGTTAATGGGAACATTTTGGGGTACATGTAATTTCTTGTTTAGGTTTTATCCATTTTTATTTTCTTTGCAGTTTTTTTTACTGAAACCACCAAATGTTATTCTATAGGACAATATGAATGTGGAGATACTGGATACATGGAATATTTTTCACGCTTTAGTACTTCTGACTGATTACAAATTTTATTAGAAAATAGTAAGGATTGTGCTTCTGAATTCCAAAATTGGGGGCTGTCACAAGGAGGTTAAAGAAATAACTAGCGTTTTGTCTAAGGGGGAGAAAGAGGGGAAACCACATGATCGGCAGACGAGACGTCTTGCAGCAGTACTGAAAGTCGCAATCTTTAAGTCACGTGACCGCCACTCAGAAAAGGGAGTCACAATCCAAAGTGAAAGGGGAGAGTATGTAGTCACTTGTCTAAGGACAAGTTTAGAGCGGTGTTATTTCCTTTTTTTTTTTTTTTTTACTACAAAACCACTTTAACCAACATGAAGGATCATCAAAATGTCTGGATTATTTTTATATCTCTTTACTATCTCAAGATGATGCTTAACCTTTTCCCTGTCATCCTAACCAGCAGCACAAGTGGGGATTCCTCCCCTGTGAAGCCAGTCAGGACAGGCGGAATTTTTGCTGAAAAAAATTACTGCCAAGTAAAATTAATTAATTAATTAAGTGAACCCACCCCTATATAGGACACCCCGCCCCGGCAGGAGGTGCTTTTTTTCTGTCCTGTGAACCTTTGGACAGGCCAGACTCCCTACCTGGAGTTTGTTTTATTTTTGGATTTACTGCCGTTTCTTTCTTGTGCCAATTATTTCTGGCGTTCCCCTTTTTTTGTACCTACTTACATGAAGACAATGCTAGTCACGTGCAACTACAATCTGACTGATTTCTTTTTACAGTTTTTTTATACTGAAATCTTAGCTGTAAAATAGCTGCACAACAGCTATCGTGGGACTTTCTGTCACATGGTATATGTTGCCAGTTATTTACTGGCCTGTGAATAACATAACAAAGAAAATTTTATAGCATTTCCTATATTCCAAAAAATTATATGGTGTCTTCTGATCTCATGAGTTTTAGAATTTGTTTTCCTTACAGAACACTTTCAACATATAAAACATCAAAATGCCTTCTCTCCTTTGTGACGTCTCCGATGACGCTTAAGTTTGGCTACAGTATTAAAACATTTCTCACATTCTGAACATGAATATGGTTTCTCTCCTGTGTGAGTTCTCTGATGTCTAACAAGTGGTGATCTTGTTGTATAACATTTCCCACATTCTGAACATGAATATGGCTTCACTCCTGTGTGAGTTCTCCAATGTTTAACTAGATGCGATTTATCTATAAAACATTTCCCACATTCTGAACATGAAAATGGTTTTTCTCCCGTGTGACCTCTCTCATGTGTAACAAGACTTACTTTACTTGTAAAACATTTCCCACATTCTGAACATGAATAAGGCTTCTCTCCTGTGTGAATTCTCTCATGTCTCACACATTGTGCTTTCTCCATAAACCATTTCCCACATTCTGAACACGAATACCGCTTGTCTCCTGTGTGACTTTGCTTATGTCTAACAAGACTTGTTTTAACTGAGAAGCACTTCAAACATTCTACACATGCAAATGGCTTCTCTCCTGTATGAATTCTCTGATGTCTAACAAGACTTGACTTCACTGAGTAGCACTTAAAGCATTCTGAACAGGAATATGGCTTCTCTCCTGTGTGACTTCTCTCATGTATAACAAGATATGATTTACCTCTAAAATATTTCCCACATTCTGAACAGAAATACGGCTTCTCTCCTGTGTGTATTCTCTCATGTATAACAAGATGTGATTTCTTTGTGAAGCACTTCCCACATTCTGAACAGCAGTATCGCCTCTCCCTTGTGTGAATTCTTCCGTGTGTAGAAGAGTTTGATGTTTTTCTCAACTTTTTACCGCACTGGTACCTTTTACCTCCTTCCTGGCCTGTACTTGTGGTAACAATTTCTGATTGGTCAGGAGAATGTTCCTCATGCTTAGAGGGATTATGTGACAGATCTGTACTGTGGAGTCCTGGATGTACATTAAGTGTAAAGAGGTTTTCTCTGGAAGAGCACAGCATGATATCTTCATCTTCTGCTTTATAAGTTAGTGATAACATTATGTTTTCCTCAGAATTCTGGTCAGGAGAAGGCTCATCATGGTTAGGAATATTAGTTGATAGTCCTGGAGGTACATTAAGGGTAATGAGGCTTTCTCTTGAAGAGTGCAGCATGATATCTTCATCTTCTGCTTTATAACCTAGTAACAATATAACATTTCCATTACAAATTTTACTGGGATTTTCTGTGAAGATAAAAATTAGAATTTCTGATTTGTTTCCAAACTACAGAGTAGACAAACATAGATCATTCCTATTAGGGCTCATGCACACGGTACGCAAAAAAAACAGATGACATCCGTATTGCATCTGTTTTTTTTGCGGATCCATTGTAACAATGCCTGTCCTTGTCTGCAAAACGGACAAGAATAGGACATGTTCTATTTTTTTTAGAGGCACGGACTTGCGGACATACGCAGTCATTTCCGTTTTTTTTTTTTGCAGACGCATTAAAGTGAATGGTTCCGCATAAGGGCTGCAAAAAACAAAACAAAAACGGAACAGACAGATAAAGAAAATATGGTTGTGTGTATGAACCCTTAGGCTGGAATTGGATCCAGGAGAAACTAGAGGTACAAATTATTCATTTTCAATTCACTCTTGACTTTGGTTCAAAATATTGCACCAAAATGTTCAGCCTTATAAAGCTTTGTGCAAAACTCATAAAAAGCCAAGGATTCTAGTCTACATCCGGTCACCACTTTTATTACACAAACATAGCTAAAAAAAAATTAAAAATCTGACTATGACTGGCAATCAAGCCTTCTTACCTTCTCATAACACATTTGGCCCTTCAATGCCAAATGGGCACCATGTTCATACAACATGTTAACTTAAAAAGGGTCCATCACCACATTCCTTAACCCAAACTGCATTGGTTATTAAATAGATCTCTTAGACCTGATGAAGCTGGTGGATTTACTAGAAAAAAAAACATGCTATAATGCCCACATACAGCATAACCGACGAGCTCTTCTTAGTGTACCTCCTCCCCTGCTGAAATCTTACACATGCTGCAGCCTCCCTTGGCTTGCTCTGCAGTGAAGGGTCCCCCTTTTTACAGCAGCATTTTCAATTAACGCTTCTAATTTCATTTGCTGCTTTATTTTACTGAAGCATGTACTGAACATGAATGAGACAGCAACCGGGGAGGAGGTGCACATATATGAAGTTATCAATTAAGCCATAGGTGGATAGAGAAAGAATTTAGCTCATGAATATAGAACTAATGAGTACTCTCACTCTCTAGCTGGAGTGATAATATTCTATGATAATATTCTAGACCAGGAAATGTTTCCAATTTACCAGAAGGGGCTATTCAGAGGCTTTCTGCTTGTAATAGGAAAGGTCACTTGTGTGTCACTTGGACCAGAAAAATATTAAATAGTGAAGTGCGTATATATATTTCTTGTAGTACTGAAATATGCCCCTATATGCTTTTAATAGAAATAATTAACAGTTCAGTGCGTATATATATATATATATATTTATTTATTTATATTTTTTTTTTTTTTTACTGAAATACGCCCCTATACGCTTAAATAACTGCAGAAGTGACCAGAGAATATATATTTCTTGTTGGACTGAAATAGGCCGCTATAAGCGTTAACCAGAAAACAATTAAATAGTGAAGTGCGTATATAATTTTCTGGTAGTACTGAAATACGCCCCTATACGCTTTCACCAGAAATAACTGCAAACGTGCAGTGCGTATATATCTTTCTTGCAGTACTGAATAAGATACTAAGATATAAGCCTCTAAAGGCTTTTTAACATAGCACTTGCAGCCCAATAACAAAAAGCTGGAATCACAGAGTAATACATATTAAATATTAGCTCTATTTTATCAACTGCTGCATTCCATAAAATTTATTAAAAATTAAAATCTATTACTGTATTTTTGGACTATAAGATGCACTTTTTTCCCCCAAAAATAGGGGAAAGTGGCAGGGAGTCTTATAGTCCGAATGCTAATACCTGCTTCCATTATTGGGGGGGTGGGGGGACACTGGGAGGTGAGGGCAGTAGTGCACAGTATCAGGACGTAGTGCACATAGGCACGCACTATGACCTGACGCTGTGTACCGTCAGGTCATACTACATAGCGGGACCTGGAAGAAGTGATCGAGTGGTGTGTCCTGGATCTGCAGCAATGTCCAGAGCAAGCAAAGTAAGTTTATATATTTTTTGTAACGTCTGATCTGAGGTCTGATGGGGGTCCGATCTGAGGCTGATGGGGGCTGGCGGGATCCGATCTGAGGATGATTGGGGGTCTGATCTGACTCTGATAGAGGCTGGGGGGGTCTCATCTGAGGATGATGGAGCTTGGGGGTCTGATCTGAGGTCTGATGAAGAATGGGAATCTGATTTAGATAAAATTGTTGCTAAACTTATAAGCCTTTTAACTTCTGTGGAGCTGCCAGAGGGCCATTAAAATGGTGTATCTCACCCAGAGGAAGGTAGGTGAGAACAAGAAAGGCTGGGAAAATAGGTATTTTCCATTGTCTGCAGCAGCCAGGTAATTAAGAGAATTAGCAGCCAGCTGTGGAGCTCAGGTAAATGTGGGCTGAGCTCCACAATCAGGGCTCCCAGTCTGGGGAAGGAGCAGGCTGCGCCAAGGCCTATGGGAGCCGGGACCCTCTAACCCTGGGTAGGGTAAGCACCGTTCTGTGTTTTGGGGAGCTGGGTGGTGGACCCAGATCCCGATAGAGAGGGAGAAATACTCTGTAGTCAAGGACCAGGCGGCCTAGGATTTATGTTTATGATTTGTTTGGACTGCTGTAGAAGTGACAATAAAGCTGGTCGTGGCCAGTGTTGGAGCGGCTTCTTGAGGTGTGCCAACCGTCTAAGGTGAGAAGACGGCGATCCTGGACAGCTAAGTGACCCCGAGTTGTCACACCTCTCAAACTGTATTATGTACCATATGTGCCAACATAAAGTGGACATATGGTAAATATCAAATATTTATTAACCATTTTGTCAGATATGACAAAAAATAGTCTTAAAAGGAGTCTTGAAATCAGAGAAATTTTGGAAAATTGCAAATTTTGTTACATTTTTATTTAATTTGGGATTTTTTTTATAAATAAAAAAAAAATATATTGACCAAAATTTACCACTAACATGGAGTACAATGTGTCACAAAAAGACTATCTCAGAATCGCTTGGGATAATAAAAGTGTTTCAAAGTTATCACCACATAAAGTGAAAAGACAGATTTTAAAAAAAATGGGCTTTGTACTTAGTGGGTTAATGGGAACATTTTGGGGTACATGTAATTTCTTGTTTAGGTTTTATTTATTTTTATTTTCTTTGCAGTTTTTTTTTACTGAAACCACCAAATGTTATTCTATGGGACAATATGAATGTGGAGATACTGGATACATGGAATATTTTTCACGTTTTAGTACTTCTGACCAATACAAATTTTATCGGAAAATAGTAAGATTTGTGCTTCTGCATTCCAAAATTGGGGGCTGTCACAAAGGGAGGTTAAAGAAATAACTGGCGTTTTGTCTAAGGGGGAGAAAGAGGGGAAATCACATGATCGGCAGACGAGACGTCTTGCAGCAGTGTTGAAAGTCGGAATCTTTTTACGTCACGTGACCGACACTCAGAAAAGGGAGTCACAAGCCAGTGAAAGGGGAGAGTGTGTAGTCACTTGTCTTAGGAGGACAGGTTTAGAGCGGTGTTATTTCCTTATTTTTTTTTTTTTAACTAGAAAACCACTTTAACCATCATGAAGGAAATCCTCAAAATGTCTGGATTATTTTTATATCCATTTACTATCCCAAGATGATGCTTAACCCTTTCTCTGTCGTCCTAACCAGCAGCAGAAGTGGGGATCCCTCCCCTGTGAAGCCGGTCAGGACAGGCGGAATTTTTGTTGAAAAAAATTACTGCCAAGTAAAATTAATTAAATTAATTAAAGAAAGTGAACCCACCCCTATATAGGAAACCCCCCCCCCCCCCGACAGAAGGTGCTTTTTTTCTGTCCTGTGAACCTTTGGACAGGCCAGACTCCCTATCTGGAGTCTGTTTTAATTTTGGATTTACTGCTGCTTGTTTCTTGCACCGATTATTTCTGGCGTTCCCCTTTTTTTGTACCTGCTTACATGCCTTCTGTGCATTCTCCGCTGTGTTGAGCGTCGTTTGGCATTCCGATTCTTTCTTGTGCCGGCCGCTCTGAGGTCTCTAGCGACGCTCCAGGCGGCCAGTGCTTCTGCTGCTACCCGGAAGTGCGTCATCTGACGACTTCCGGGCGGGCACGCAGCATTTTCTTGACTGCAAATTTTGTATTTTCTTCTCCTTCTGTCCTCTATGCAGGTCCGAGGACAGGAGGCAGGCACCAGAAGATATATTTATATTATATTTCTTCCTAATATAGATTTTTTTAAAATTCTGCTGAACTCACTTCCAGGTAGGGGGTCATCTTCTATGCCCCCAAGCTATTTAAAGGATAACTGTCACATTTAGACCCAAATTTCAGTTTTCATATATGTAGTAACTAATATGATAATATACCTGAATCAATAACTATTAGACTTACTTACCCCTTATTTAATAAGATTCAGCCCTTAGCAACCAGTCTGCATAAAACTGCAATTTCACTATTCTGTTAAGATGGCTGCCCCCAGCCCTGAGGCTAATCCATAGGACACCTGCAGTGAAGTTAGTGAAGACCAGCTCTGTATAGGGGGGTCTTGCAGTAAAGTTCCCAGGTCTGGCTGAAGCCTGTAGTCCTTCTACAAGCTCTCCTCTTATCAGATAAGGCTGTCATTTATACACTGGGCTCTACATCGTCCTTCACTGCAAAGGGAGTGTCTGCCAAGCACAGGCATGTGGAGAAGTTCACACACACAGCCCAGCACTGTTATCTCCTGTCAGGAAGAACCTGGCTTTTTATACACTCCCTTACAATGTTGACTCACTATCAGTTCCCACTGCACGCAGCGTAGACGGAAGGAGCATAGCAACCTGATTTTATCTCAGGTAAATATAGCCAATACTGGGGACTTCTAGGTGGCTTTTAGGGGTTATTTATTTAAGAATCAGAAATTAAAACAGGGCCAACAAGGTAATATTAATCACCAGAATCCAATAGTAAAAAAAAAAAAAATTTGACAGTTATACTTTAAAGCCTGTCTGGCTGTCTCAACATTGCTGCTTGAGTTAGGTGGTCAGCTTGCTTGGAGCCTTTCCCTAACACAGTTCCTTCTGTTCCCTTGCTAGGTACTGCTAATGTACTTACGCTAGCTTGAGTATGGCATCTCCAGGTTCTGGCCATGGGAAGTCTATGCAGAAACAGAAGCATCTGGCGTGCTCTAGCTGTGGCACTCCATTGCCAGATTCGTATGAATTCCACCGTTGCACTGGGTGTCGGCCCAGGCTTCCCAATACGGAACCTACAATCTGTGATATGTTTTCCTGGATGAAGGAATTTATGGACACCTCCGTTGCGGAGATTAAAAGTGCGGTCTCTGGTAAGAGACCTAGGCAGGCCTCTCCTGATCCTGTCTCTTTGACCGAAGAGGTTGTTTCGGTCAAAGATTTATCTTCTGAGGAAGAGGGTTTGGCTTTTCTCTTTCCAGCCGAAAAGACTCAACATCTACTACGCTCCATCAGGTCAAGGAATCAGGATGTTGAGCAAGGGAAAGCTCAAGTCCACCTCTAGAGGGCCAAGGGCCTTTAAAGTGGACGAGTCTCTAAGGAAACTAATGTCAAAGGAGTGGAAATACCCCAAAAGGGTACGGTTCTCACCAAGAGATTCAAGTTAATGTTTCCCTTGCAGTAAAAGGAGTGAGATCTTTGGATACCGCCTCCGAAAGTCAATATGGCGATATCTAAACTTTCTAAGAGGACCCTCGTGCCATCCGACGATGGCAGTAATCTTCAGGACCCTCTAGACCAGGGGTCGGCAACCTGCGGCACGAGTGCCAGAAGTGGCACGCAGACCGCTTTCTGCTGGCACGCCAGCTGTCACCAAATGACGGCAAGATTTGTTGGATGGCCCACCGCCGCGCTGTACCTCTGAACATATAGATCTTCAGATGCGTCTGCTAGGCCTGCCCCTCACGCTTGCTCCCCTGGACTCTACAGAGGAGTGATAGCAGAGAGTGGCACTCTGCTACCCTACTGGCTGCCCTCTACTGTACCTCGCTGCTGTGCGTCTTCACCTCCTCAGGACTGCCTGAAATACTGCCAGAGGTATTTACATGTACTGAGAGTTTCTGTGTGACCAGATTGGGGGTGCAGAGATGAGGGGGAGATGGGGAAACTAGCATGTGACCTGATCGGAACTGGAGGCAGGAAGGTTAGCATGTCTCCAGATTGGGGTGGGGGGAGAGGTGAGCTTGGGAGATGGGGAACAAGCATGTGACCAGATTGGGGAGGGGGGAGATTTGAGCTTGGGAGATGGGGGAATAGTCACGGAATGTAATTCATCTGTGGGGGGGGGGGGAAGAGATCTAAGTGCAGCTCTGTGAGGGTCACCAGTATATGGGGTACCAGTGTATGTCGGACAGTGGTGGGGGAGGACAGCCCTCAGTCACTTAAAATGAGTGAGGGCTGCTTTGATTTTTTTCTTTTAATCGGCACTTCGTACAAAAAAGGTTGCCGACCCCTGCCCTAGACAGACAAGTGGAATGCACTCTTAGACGCAATTATGCCGCCGCTTCAGTTGCCATAGCTTCCAGTCAGGTAGCAAACGTTATCCGCGCCCATGTCCTTCGGATCCAATCCGATTTGGAATCTGGTATTGCCAGAAATAATGTCCTGGACCAGTTCAAGAACCTCCTCCTGGGAATCGACTTCCTATGCGATGCTGCACACCAACATCTTAAACTAGCAGCCAAGTCAATGGCTCTTTCTTCAGCCAGTAGACGCCGCCTTTGGCTCAGGCCATGGGTAGCAGACACCTCAAAGTTTAACCTTTGTGCTCTCCCTTTGAACTCGGAAGATTGTTTGGGTCCGAGCTCTATCGCCTGATGGAGAGCTTGGCTGACAAAAAAGGAAGTCCCTTCTGCAACAGACCTTTCGAGTCCGAGGAAGAGCTAGAGGAGGAAAATATCAGGGTTCGTCCAGGTCCCAAAGACGCTCTGAGAGCCACAGATGCGGTAGTAGAGGTCGCGGTCGTTAGAAAGAACGCAAGGCTGACCTATGACTCACATCAGCCTTCTACAGGTCACCTTCACAAAACCCCTTACCCACAACAAGCAACTAGTCTTGGAGGATGCCGTTCTCCAGTATGTCCAGAAGAGAGCTCTAGAGGAGGTTCCTCCTTGCAAACGGGGTCGAGGGGTCTATTCCCCAATCTTTCTTATCCTAAAGCCATCAGGCGATTGACGTATGATTATAGACTTGCGCTATCTGAATCGCATTATCAGGCAAAAGCGCTTCCGGATGGAGACCATACGCTCAGTAATCAACATTCTGAATCCCGGAGACCCTATGGTCACCATAGATCTGAAGGACGCGCACCTCCATGTTCCCATCCATCCAGCACACAAGAGGTATCTGAGGGTTGCTGTATCCATAAAAGGTGTGGTGAAGCACTACCAGTTTGGTGCACTGCCCTTTGGCATCTCCTCTGCCCCCCACACTTTCACCAAGGTAGTGGCTCCGGTTGTCGCCCAGCTCAGGCTTCGGGACTAGAGATCTAGAGATCGTCCCTTACTTAGACGATTGGTTTCTAAAAGCCGCCACTCTAGAAGTCTTGCAGTCTCATCTTTAGCTGGCTCTTCAAACTCTTCAATGCCTAAGCTGGTTTATAAATTGGGACAAGTCAGAAATCCTTCCTTCCACCACAAGGAAATTTCTGGGGTTTGTAATCAATTCCGATCACATGATTCTTTCTCTTTCTCCGGAGAGAAAAGAGCGTGTAATAAGAGCAGCGGAGTTCCTTCTGGTACCCAGACGAGTCTCCATCAGAACTCTTATGAAGATGTTAGGCCACATGTCAGCATCTGCGGAGGCAGTTCCTTGGGCCTTGTGGCATCTACGTCCCCTTCAAGAGGAAATGTTAGCAGTTTTGAATCGCAATTCCAGGGGTTTGAACAAGACGCACTCCCTGTCCACCGAAGTCCGTTCTTCACTCAGGAGTGGTCTCTGAACAAGGCAACTACTCCTCAGAGAAGGGAGTCTAATTCTTTCCTGGGCAGAGACCAACCTATCCCACCTAACAGCGGTTCATATCAGGGGAGATCTCAACATAGTTGCAGATCGCCTGACTCGAGTCCTTCCAGTTGCAGGCGAGTGGTCTGTGAACAAGGGCATCTTCATCAAGATAACCCAATGCTGCGGAACTCCAGAGATCGACTTGATGGCAACTCGACTAAACACCAAGGTGAACAGGTTTTGCTCCCTTTACAAGGAGGCAATCCTGTAGCGATAGACGCTCTGTCCATAACATGGAGGTTCAGGCTGGCTTTTGTATTCACTACAATTTCCATGATACCAAGGGTATTAATGAAGATCAAGCAAGACCAGACCTCGGTGATCGCCATCATTCCATTCTGGCCAAAGAGGTCGGTTCACCCAGCTCATGCAGATGAGTCAGGGTGTATATTGGACACTTCCCCTAATGCAGGACCTAGTGTATCTGGACACAGGTTCCTGCCTAGATCTGAAGAGAATCAGTCTGACAGCCTGGAGATTGACAGGTCCCTACTAGAAGCTAGAGGGCTTTCGGCAGAGGTCTTGAAAACAATTTCACACTCCAGGGCGGAGTCTACAAATAAGAAGTACTCCAGAATAAATAGAATCTTCATTTAATGGGGTGCTCTAAAAGAGGTAGTATCTTCAGATCCTCCTCTTTCAGCTATTTTACAGTTTCTTCAAGATGATATGGACAAGGGTCTAAGCCCCTAAGCCCATCTACACTCAGAGTCCATATCTCTGCTTCATCTGCCTGTCTTGGCAGATCTCTTTCTCCAGACCCCCTATTCAGGAAGTTCCTTAACCGCTTCAGCCCCCCTAGCTTAAACACCCTTAATGACCAGGCCACTTTTTACAATTCCGCACTACACTATTTTCACCGTTTATTGCTCCGTCATGCAACTTACCACCCAAATGAATTTTACCTCCTTTTCTTCTCACTAATAGAGATTTCATTTGGTGGTATTTCATTGCTGCTGACATTTTTACTTTTTTTGCTATTAATCAAAAATGACCGAAATTTTTGCAAAAATGACATTTTTCACTTTCTGTTGTAAAATTTTTTTAAAAACTACATTTCTATATAAATTTTTCTCTAAATTTATTGTTCTACATGTCTTTGATAAAAAAAGTCCAATAAGTGTATATTTATTGGTTTGGGTAAAAGTTATAGCGTTTACAAACTATGGTGCAAAAAGTGAATTTCGGCATTTTGAAGCAGCTCTGACTTTCTGAGCACCTGTCATGTTTCTTCAGGTGCTAGAATGTCAGGATAGTATAAATACCCCCAAATGACACCATTTTAGAAAGAAGACACCCCAAAGTATTCGCGGAGGGGCATGGTGAGTTCATGTATCATTTCATTTTTTTCACAAGTTAGCGGAAAATGACACTTTCTGAGAAAAAAAAAAAAAGTTTCAATTTCTGATAACTTCTGGCAAAAAAAAAAATCTCAGACGGACTCACTATGCCCCTCAGTGAATACCTTGGGGTGTCTACTTTCCGAAATGGGGTCATTTGTGGGTGTGTTTACTGTTCTGGCATTTTGGGCGGGGCTAAATTGTGAGTCGCCATGTAAAACCTAAAGGTACTCGTTAATTTGGGCCCTTTGGACTCAGGCTGCAAAAAGTGTCACTGTGGTATCGCCGAGCTCAGAGAAGTAGGGCAATGTGTTTGGGTGTATTTTACATATACCCATGTTGGGTGAGAGAAATATCTCTGTAAATTGTCAACTTTGTATAAAAATTTTAAAAGTTGTCATTTACAGAGATATTTCTCACACACAGTATGGGTATATGTAAAAATACACCCCAAAACACATTGCCCTACTTCTCCTGAGTACGGCGATACCACATGTGTGCCACTTTTTGCAGCCTGGGTGCGCAAGGGCCCTAAAACCAATGAGTACCTTTAGGATTTCACAGGGCATTTTTACGCATTTGGATTCCAGACTTCTTCTCACGCTTTAGGGGCCCCTAAAATGCCAGGACAGTATAAATACTCCACATGTGACCCCATTTTGGAAAGAAGACACCCCAAGGTATTCTGTGAGGGGTATGGTGAGTTCATGTAAAATTTTATTTTTGTCACAAGTTAGTGGAATATGAGACTTTGTAAAAACAAAATAAAAAAAAATAATAAATAATTTCCGCTGACTTGTGCCAAAAATAAAAATTCTGTGGACTCACCATGCCCCTCACGGAATACCTTGGGGTGTCTTCTTTCCAAAATGGGGTCACATGTGGGGTATTTATACTGCCCTGGCATTTTAGGGCTCCCTAAAGCGTGAGAATCCAAATGCATAAAATGGCCTCAGAAATCCTAAAGGTACTCATTGGTTTTAGGGCCCCTTGTGCACTCAGGCTGCAAAAGTGACACTCATGGTAGTCGCTGCATTGTGAGAAGTAGGGCTTGGGGTGTATTGTACATATACCCATGCTGCGTGTGAGAAATATCGCTGTAAACGACAACTTTTTACATTTTTTTATTCAAAGTTGTCAATTTACAGAGATATTTCTCTCACCCAGCATGGGTATATGTAAAAATACACCCTAAAACACATTGCCCTACTTCTCCTGAGTACGGCGATACCACATGAGTGACACTTTTTGCAGCCAAGATGCGCAAAGGGGCCCAAATTCCAATGAGTACCTTTAGGAGGGCATTTTTACGCATTTTCTTCTCACGCTTTAGGGCCTCTAAAATGCCAGGGCAGTAGAAATACCTCACATGTGACCCCATTTGGAAAGAAGACACCCCAAGGTATTCCATTAGGGGCATGGCGAGTTCATAGAAGAATTTTTTTGGCACAAGTTAGTGGAAATTGATTTTTATTGTTTTTCTCACAAAGTCTCCCTTTCCGCTAACTTTTGACAAAAAGTTTAATTTTTCATGGACTCACTATGCCCTCAGCGAATACCTTGGGGTGTCTTCTTCCAAAATGGGGTCACATGTGGGTATTTATACTGCCCTGGCATTTTAGGGGTCCTAAAGCGTGAGAAAGAAAATGCGTAAAATGCTCTTCTAAAAGGTACTCGTTGAATTTGCCTCTTTATTTGGCTGCAAAGTGCACACATGGATGCTGCATTCAGGAGTAGTGTAGCTTGGGGTGTAGTTTTACATATACATGCTGGTGAGAGAAATATCTCTGTAAATTGACAACTTTGAATAAAAAATTTAAAAAGTTGTCGCTTACAGCGATATTTCTCACACCCAGCATGGGTATATGTAAAAATACACCCCAAAACACATTGCCCTACTTCTCCTGAGTACGGCGATACCACATGAGTGACACTTTTTGCAGCCAAGATGCGCAAAGGGGCCCTAAAACCAATGAGTACCTTTAGGATTTCACAGGCCATTTTTACGCATTTGGATTCTCACGCTTTAGGACTCCTAAAATGCCAGGGCAGTATGAATACCCCACATGTGACCCCATTGTGGAAAGAAGACACCCTAAGGTATTCCGTGAGGGGCATGGCGAGTTCACAGAAAAAAAAATTTGGCACAAGTTAGCGGAAATTGATTTTTTTTTTTTTTTACAGTCTCATATTCCACTAACTTGTGACAAAAATAAAATTTTGCATGAACTCACCATACCCTCACGGAATACCTTGGGGTGTCTTCTTTCTAAAATGGGGTCACATGTGGGGTATTTATACTGTCCTGGCATTTGAGGGTCTCCGCAATCATTACACGTATGGCCAGCATTAGGAGTTTCTGCGATTCTCCGTATATTGAGCATACTGGTAATGAGATTTTTTTTCCGCTCAGCCTCTGCGCTGAAAAAAAAAAATGAACGGCACAGATTTTTTCATTCGCGATCGGTCAATGTGGATGAAAAAATCTCTGCCAAAATCAGTGACTGCGGTGCGGTGGGCTGGGCGCTAGCTACCTAACAAGTAGCTAACTAACTGGCGGTGATAAGGGACCCTTATGCCCCATTCACACGTCCGCAATTCTGTTTATGGAACGGAATTGCGGACCCATTCATTTCTATGGGGACAGACTTTGTCCCGCTCGGATCCGGAATTACGGATCCGCGATTCCGGTCTGCACTTCCGTCTCAAGCAAAAATATAGAACATGTCCTATTCTTGTCCGCACTGCGGACAAGAAAAGCATTTTCTATATAGTTCTGGCAATGTGCGGATCTGCAAAATGCGGAAAGCACATTGCCGGTGTCCGTGTTTTGAGGATCTCATGGATCGGATCCGCTGATCGATCCACGGATCCGTGAATCCACGGATCCGCAAAACACATATGGACACATAAAGGGGTGTGATCAATGACAGGGGGTGATCAGGGGGTCTAGATGGGGTGATCAAGGGGTTAATAGGTGAGGGGGTGGGGGGTTAGTGTAGTGTTTGGTGCAACTTTATTGTAGTTACCTGGTCCTCTGGTGGTCGATCCCAGCAAATGGGACCACCAGAGGACCAGGTAGCAGCTATATCAGACGCTGTTCACAAAACAGCGTCTGGTATACATGTTTGATGTGATTTATATCGCATCTACAGCCTGCCAGCGATTGATCATCGCTGGCAGGCTGTAGTTTAACTCTCCAGACGCGCGCTGCGCGCGTTCACAGGAACTCACGGGTCTCGCGAGAGGACGAGCCGATGCGTCCACTCAGAAGATCCCGGCCGCCCGCAGGACGCAATCCTGCGTACGGCGGTCCGGGACTGGTTAAAGGAGCTAAGAGACTTAAACCTAGCATCCTAAAACCAATACCTTAGTGGGATTTATCGGTTGTTCTAAAGGGGTTATGTTCCTCCCCATTTGAACCTTTGGAAAGTGTTGACCTTAGGTTTTTGTCCCTAAAAGTCACCTTTTTGTTGGTCATTACCTCGGCAAAAAGGATTGGAGAACTTCAGGCCCTGGGGGCCTCTGAGACATGTATACTGTTTCTTCAGGACAAGGTCCTGTTAAGATTCCTTCCGACCTTTGTGCCAAAAGTTCCGTCTTTCAGGAATACCAACCAGACAATATTTTTATCAGTTTTCTGTCCTTCTCCATCATCTCCAGAAGACGAAATATTGCATACCTTGGACATTCCCAGAGTCCTAAGAATTTACCTGAACAGAACTGTGGACTTCAAAAGATCTTAAAATCTCTTTTTAACATATACCAGTAAAAACAAGGGTCTTAAAGCCTCTAAACCTTCTTTGAGCAGGTAGATAAAGGAGGCTATCCATGTAGCTTTTCCATCTCAGGATTTGGATCCTCCATCCTTTGTGACTGCCCATTCCACCAGGGCAGTCTCCACTTCCTATGCCGAGAAGAAGCTGATTCCGCTAGACCAGATCTGTGCTGCCGCTTCCTGGAGCTCCCAGAGCACCTTTATTACTCATTATCGTCTAGACTCCAGAGGGTCTGAGGGGTGGCCTTTGGACAGTCTATTTAAGTGCCGCTCTCTTTTAAAAAAAAAAAAAAAAAGTTGGGGGCCCTCCCAATTTGTGTGCTTATTCCTTGCTAAGTCCCCACTTGTGCTACTGGTTAGGACAACAGAGAAACGTTAATTGAGATGCTGTAAGGACTAGGGAAAACAAATTTACGTAAACAATTTACGTTTCCTGCACAGTGAGGTACATGTAGGTCACTGGCGGCATGTAATTCCTGCACAATGGCGTATATGTATCCATCATGATAGCACAGACACAAAAGCTGTGCCCGCATAATCCCCAGTGGGTGTGTGGATGTGACTGACCGTCATGTCCTGCAGGAACAGCCGGGATCAGAGAAGAATCTGATCAGAGATTGCCGTCAGCTGGATAAGGGGAACACTTCATGATGTGATGGGGACATATCAAATCAAAGAGTAGCGCAGCAGCCGGAGATCAGATTCTCCTCCTGCCCTAAAGGCACCAAGGACAGGATCTAAAGTCACTTTCCCCATTCATGATTCCATACCTGTGGTGACATCTCCTGGAATGTCCTCCTCCACCTCACTCCTACACGGGGGATCGCCCATCATCCTCTCTTCTTCATCCTCCACTTTAATAATAATCAGATCTTCTCCCTGATTTGTCATCTGTAACAATTCAGTACAATACAGCAGACAGGTGGGAAATCTAACAGATCCACATAAGAGACCCCCACAATCTATGACCCCTCCATGACTGCAGGACCCCCCTATATAGATGTGTATAGGGCTCAGCTCCATCTACCTGAGGATCCTCTGGGACCTTCTCCTCTGGACAGTCCTGGGAATACAGAGGACGGGGACATCTCTCTGGTGGATTTCTCCTCCTGGATCCATCTGTGGAGACACAAGCACACGGTGACTGAATACATGGCCGCCTGTAGATCTGTCTATAGATCAGACTCTTCTCTCAGCTCCTTCACTTCTAGGTTTAGTGATCAATGTTCTGCTCCTCACCACCTGTGCCGAGGGCCCAGCACCTAGCAGACCACAGGCCTGAAGCAACCTCTGGTCTATGAGTGCCCTACCAACCAAAAAGGTGTCAGGGCATCATCACTGTTCTTATATGAGGTAAATTTGTATATGTAAATGTAGGAAATAAAACAACTACTCCAAGTCTTCTTTTCACCAGGCACCAAGGTGTTGGAGAAAGCTCTACATCTATATCTCCCTCCAAGTCTCCTTTCCCTGGGAAGACAATTCCTTTCTCCTAAGGAGCTGTTATGGTGAATGTGGGAAAAAGAAAAATATCTGATTGAGCCCCTGCAGCTCCATGAGAGATACTGCCGCCCTGCTGGACAGGAACCTGTGAGATCACCGAAACCCCCATCCTCCTCTGTAGGAAGATTCATTAGAAAGAAAGTGAGCACTGATTATCTGATGACAATAATGTCTCTTGGGGTGGGGGGTGTAATATATATATATTTCATTTTTTCCAGGGAAATGGGCTTTAGGGCCAAAACAAGATGTGCAGGGTACTGGGTCAAATCATCTCCACAGCGACCAGTCTTATAGTGTGTTCTGGGTATGCAGTGGTTAATACTTACCAAAAGTGACCCAAGGAAGGATAACTGGTTATCTGGTAACAGGCCCATGAGCCGAAGGCTCACTGATATGTGGAGGATGAAGACTATCTGGTCCAGTCCCATAGAAGACAACTGTACTGCTGCCGATGATGTCAGGACACATGAATCATGTTACATTATGTGGACAGACGGGACCATGTGTGTCACTTACCTGGGGAAGAAATGGTATGAGACTCCGGGTATTATGTGGATGGCCAGGTAGGTGTGCATTACTTACCTCGGGAACAGACAGTACCAGGTGCACAATGGGAAGAAAATAAGCTGCCGGAGGCAGTGCAATGCTCGGGGCAATGTGATTTCTGGGAACTCAATCTCAATTCGAACATCATATGTGGGATTTGCTGGAAAAATAAGACGATCCATGGAGGCCACACCGAGCAACTTACAAGACCTGCCTTAGAAGCTTGTCTCCCCTTGTCTGTAGACTATGGTCAATGAATGAACGTGAGGAGAATCGCTCTTAACTCCTTCACATGGTGAGAATCCTCCTCCTGAGCCGTATTCTGCCTCCCCTGAAGTGGGAAAGATGCAGTTAGCTCCCATCCTGACGGACTTGTATCTGAGGGAGTTACTATATGGGATTCCTTTCACCCATTGCCCTCCATCGTCTTCTCAGCTTGAATCTGTCCACCTTCTGTTCTGTCTATTACACCTTATGTTATGTCCTGTACGCCATAATGTTTCTTCCCTGTGTTGGGCACTGATGGCGGTTGTGCGGGGGAAGGTGACAGCACTTATAACTGACCCTACACTATTACTGAGAGGAGTTTATAAATGAGGGATGTTTTGGCTCCACTCGGTGTGGAGGGTCATAAATATAGGAGGATAGGTCATCAGTTTAAAAAAACTCAGAAAAGATGACAATTACTCTTACCGATAATTTGATTTCCCTAACGCCTCCACACCGGCACTGATAGGAGATTCTCAGAGGAGAGATTTTTAGGGGGAAGACCACAGCCAAAAGGAGTTTACGTCCAAACGCCAGATCCTGGTTGGCCAAAATATCCAACTTATAGTGTTTGAAAAAAGTCATGGGGTTAGACCATGTGGCGACTCTACATATCTGGTCCACAGAGGCTGATCCCTCTTAGCCCAAGAAGCGGACACAGCTCGTGTGGAGTGAGCCTTGATCCATCTGGCAGTGGAAGCCTTAGAGGCTCCGACCCTTGTTTTTCCCCTGAAACTGGAGAAGGAGACAGTCTAACTTTCTAAAGCAGGCATACTCAACCTGCGGCCCTCCAGCTGTTGCAAAACTACAACTCCCAGCATGCCCAAACAGTCCACAGCTATCAGCCTACAGCAGGGCATTGTGGGAGTTGTAGTTTTACAACAGCTGGAGGGCCGCAGGTTGAGCATGCCTGTTCTAAAGGATTCTGAGACCCTAAGGTACTCTATTAGGGAACGTCTGACGTCTAAATGATGAAACCGCCTCTCCTGGTCACACGAAGGAAAAGCACAAAAGGATGGTAAGACTATCTCCTGTTGACAATGAAACTTAGAGAATACCTTAGGGAGAAAAGCTGGTGCAAGTTCAAGAACCACTCTATCATCTAGAATAGAAAGATGAGGCTGATTCCATGAAAGGGCCTGGATTTCGCCCACCCACCTTGCCGTGGTGATGGCTATAAGGAACGTGGTTTTAAGTGTCAATAATTTTAGGGAGATCTCTGAAAGTGGCTCAAAGGAGAAGACATAAGGGCCGAGAGCACAAGACTGAGGTCCCGGGAAACTTTAACAAAGTAGGATGGACATAAGCTACACACCAAACTACCAATACAGCAAAATACATGCAGCGTGGATGCATACTGTAAGACCCCTAAAAAATTAACACTAATCCACGCCAAACATTATACAAAAATCAATTTTATTATGTAGTTCCATACACATAACAGTACATACAAGTTACAATAAATCAGCTGTCACAATAGATAAAAATGTCTGGTAAAAAGTGAAAATGGACAAAAAACACACAACACTGAGCGTCCCCGGGCTCTGGGTCCACAATTATAATCCTCAATGTAATATGTATCCTTGGTTGCCCATTTATCGTAGTAAAGTGCTAGTGCTCAACCATGCATAAATTACATCTGGGCAATCAAGTACATACATATAAAGTAATATAAACGAATCCATACACAATATACTGACCAGCAGAGTCCGGGTCCGCAACAGGCAACACACCCAACAGCTGTTTCGCTCCCTTGCTTCCTCATGGGGCGTGATCAATGCCTGCATTACCTCCCCTTAAATAGTGTAATAGCCCCGCCTGATCACTTGTGCGAACCAATCATGTGTACCACATACCAATTAACTAATAGAAAGATGGACATAAGCTACTAGTACCCCCGAGGAATCTACCAATGAATGGGATTTCGGCTAGCTTGCTATCCAAAAAGGCCAGATACATGGACTTTCAAAGTGCTAGTTCTAAGCCCCTTGTCAAACCCTGCCTGTAAGAAATCTAAGATCAGGCCTACATCCAGCGATCTCCTACAAATGACAAGAAGGCATTCTATGTTCTCATATTTTGGAAGTGATCTGTTTTCTGTTGTGTAATAGGGTAGAAATGACTGCTTCAGAGAGCCCTTTCTTTCTTAGCAGGATCTGTTCAGTTTCCAAGCTGTTAGGTGAAGCTGCTGCACATTGGGATAGAAGGCAGGACCCTGAAGCAGAAGGTCTGGAATCTGGGGTAGGAACCAAGGTTTCTCCAACACAAGGTTCTTAAGCAAGGCAAACCAAGCCCTTTTCGGCCAATAATCATTATCACTTCCGCTCCTTCTTCTTGTATTTTCATCAAAGTCCTTACAATCAGGGAAAAAGGTGGAAAGGCGTAGAGTAGTCCCCTGGGCCATGTCAGAGAGAAGGCATCCACCTGATCTTTCTTTTCTCTGGGGCAGATGGAGAAGAATTTTTTTTATCTTCCTGTTCTCGATGCGAACAGATCTACCACCGGAAGCCCCCATTTTTCTGTGATCTGCTGAAAAATCCTCTGATTTAATGAACATTCCCCCTCTCTGAGGGGATGCCTGCTGAGAAAGTCCGTTCCGCCAAGACGTTTTCTTCTCCTTTTAAGTGGACTGCTGAAATGGACTTTAGTTTGTCCTCTCCCCATATAAATATTTTTTCCGCGATGGCAGCCAAGGATTTGCTCCTTGTTCCCCCCTGACGGTTTAGGTATGCTATCGTCGTTGCATTGTCGTACAATACTATGACGTGGTGGTGCTGGATAGCTGTTTTTAAGTTTAACAAGGCTTGGAAAACCGCTGCTCCACAGATTTTGAGGTAGATGGATGGGGAGAGGAGGGAGTCATACGTTGATCCTCTGCCACCACTTTTTCGGTACAACGTGGGCATAGAGACTTTTTTGTAGAGTGGGGAAGACTCTTTTTGCATAATGCACATTTATTTTTAGCGGATTCACCACCCGTGGATTTAGTAGTGCCAGCATCTTTTACCTAAGGAGCATACAGACTACATTAGTGCTGGATCCTGGGGGAAGGGGCCCATCCATGTACCCTGTGAAGGACTAGGGACAGGAAAAACAGCAGCCGACTGCAATCGGAGGAGGTCACTTACCGGGCTGAGGTCCTTGCAGGGATCTGCAGATCTGCGAGGGGCGTCATTGTCTGCTGAAGACATCCTGGCAATCCACAATTCCACAAGGACCGCCATCTTTTGGGGAGCAGGATCTTTTAATCCTGCTGCCTGGCTCCGCCCCCACACCAAGAGCACGTTGCTTCTAGCCACGCCCCGAAGGCGCATGACCTCACTTTCTCTACCGGAAGCGCGCCTGTGCCGGCCAGGAAGCGCTAGGCTGCGCCTCTCAGGAATCCTCCTGCCCACAGAGGATTCCAGTCTGTGAGACACGCGATGCATCGACCCCCAAGCAAAAGGTAGGTACCGCCCGGGGATGCCCTAAGCGGGACTTACTCCAAGGGACAGAGAAGGAGAGCTCAGCTCCACCCGGAACCTCTGTCCCCTGTTCAGCCCTCCCTAATACCGCCGGTAAAGAAGGGGGGAATCCTAGGCTGAGCGCAGAATCCGAGATAGCCAGAGTGCTGGCAAGAGCTTCCACACGTCCTGAGGGACAGGAAACAACTACTGGAGCAGGATGGAGGAGGTGTCTTTTTATTTGGGATTCCGCTGTTGTTTCCTGTCCTTGAGAGGCGGAATCGAGCTCCCACCAGTGTCGGTGTGGAAGCGTTAGGGAAAACCCCTTAAGATTTAAAAATTCACAGCGATAACTCATGTTTAGAATAATCCACCAAAATTAAGAATCAAGAAACTCAGACGATTCTCTGGTCGTAAGTCCCAGAAGTCACATCGCTGGTGACTTTTGCGTATACAATTACCCATATGACTTGGGAGGGCTAAGGGGCTGGGCCTGAACCCCTTAAAGGGGTAATCCCACTTTAATGATCACTGTTAAATCTGTTAATGATTTAATAACAGTGATCATTTTTCTAAATATAATTAATTAACTAATTCCCACCCCTTAAAAGATAATTAACATATACTTACCTGATTGTTGTCTTCCGTCTCCCATGGTTACGGCCACCGCTCTTCTCTGGAATCGCGGTGGCTGCGCTTGCGCAGACGATTTCTTTTCTCCTGGCCGGATCACGTGCGTACTCCCGAATGCGCACGCCAGCGCCGTGCATGCGCTATGATGACTTCTTCCTGGGCAGTATAGTATACATGCAAGGAAGAAGTCACCAGGGTGCATGCACGTGCAGAAGTCAGGCCAGCGCGCGGCCCGGCAGGGAGAAGACTTCAAACCAGGAAGTGGACGGCACGCCGGGAGCAGGTAAGTATGAAACACAAATGGGAATACCCCTTTAAAAACGTACCATGAACTGACAACCAGGGTCAGAATGTGGAGGTAGGCCTAGCTATAGGTCTGGCCAGGATTACACTGTCCTCAATGAGTGTGTTCCGGTGAGACTGTTGCGGTCAGTGGCTGTGGACCCACTGGGCCAACTAACCAGACTGGCTTAGGACAAAATCTAAGGGCTTTGTTCTGGCAGTTCCCTGGTATTCACCCTATACAGGGATCCGGACTTCGCCGCAAGGAACCAACCAGGCCGCTACCTCTTGAAGTACCTTCTGGTATAGCTGGCTGCTAACCCACAGGGTCCAGAGACACCGATGCAAGACACCAAGGACGCAGGCAAAAAGTGTAGTCTGAACACAGTCAAAAATACAGACAGGCCGAGGACTTTCGTATTCTAAATAGCAGTTCACAGGTCAGGACAGGCTGAGTAGGAGTGTAGTCCAGGTCACGGGTTAAAGGTCTGGGCAGGTGACAAGGAGCAGAATCGGTAGACAGACAAGGCTCGGTATATGGGAATTCAGACGAGATCACCTTCACTGGTTACTAACAAGTAGAGCTCAGACGAGGAGGTGGATCTGCATCCCAGCTAAATAGGGAGGCTGATCGGCAACTTAACCGGCACCTGGACAGAGGCAGGAGGAAAAAATTAATGGCTCATTCAGCTGTATGCTGTCCACAAAAATGCGGATCCGTTTTTTTGTGGACAGTTCAGCATGTCCGCAAAAAAAAAACAATTGCCACCGACTGACTGCAGATCTGGGACTGAGAATGAGCACCATAAAGGAGTTACAAAACTGTGGCTGAGAAGCCACTCACTACCTCAGGGACTGACCCACTGAGAACAGATGAACCACGGCTTCAGGGTGGAAGATCTAGAAGGCCACAATAAAGAAAGCCACCGGGTCATCCAGGAGAGACAGACGATGGATCCTCCTACCCTAGTAACTGGACCAAGAAGGTACTGAAGAGCTCAATCATCTGCTGCTTCAAAAAGGAGGATCTGCTCTCAGACATCCCCAGCAGCAACTGGAGGAGAATTACTACAGCAGGAACCTCCCCAAATCCTTCAGGTGAATGAAGCCCATCAATATGTCTGACTAATAAGGAAAGTGCAGGGACCTAACATGATGGTTAAAGAGTCTGTGGAGCTCCTCCATTACATGTCACTGCACACACGTATATACACTGCACATGACGGTTCTTACCCTGTGATATAAGAGGCTGGTGCTCCTCCATTACATGTCACCACACAAACGTGTATACACTGCACATGACAGGTCTTACCTTGTGATATAAGAGGCTGGTGCTCCTCCATTACATGTCACTGCACACACGTGTATACACTGCACATGACGGGTCTTACCCTGTGATATAAGAGGCTGGTGCTCCTCCATTACATGTCACTGCACACACGTGTATACACTGCACATGACGGGTCTCACCTTGTGATATAAGAGGCTGGTACTCCTCCATTACATGTCACTGCACACACGTGTACACACTGCACATGACGGCTCTTACCCTGTGATATAAGAGGCTGGTGCTCCTCCATTACATGTCACTGCACACACGTGTATACACTGCACATGACGGCTCTTACCCTGTGATATAAGAGGCTGGTGCTCCTCCATTACATGTCACTGCACACACGTGTATACACTGCACATGACGGCTCTTACCCTGTGATATAAGAGGCTGGTGCTCCTCCATTACATGTCACTGCACACACGTGTATACACTGCACATGACGGCTCTTACCCTGTGATATAAGAGGCTGGTGCTCCTCCATTACATGTCACTGCACACACGTGTATACACTGCACATGACGGCTCTTACCCTGTGATATAAGAGGCTGGTGCTCCTCCATTACATGTCACTGCACACACGTGTATACACTGCACATGACGGCTCTTACCCTGTGATATAAGAGGCTGGTGGTCCTCCATTACATGTCACTGCACACACGTGTATACACTGCACATGGCGGCTCTTACCTTGTGATATAAGAGGCTGGTGCTCCTCCATTACATGTCACTGCACACACGTGTATACACTGCACATGACGGCTCTTACCCTGTGATATAAGAGGCTGGTGCTCCTCCATTACATGTCACTGCACACACGTGTATACACTGCACATGACGGCTCTTACCCTGTGATATAAGAGGCTGGTGCTCCTCCATTACATGTCACTGCACACACGTGTATACACTGCACATGACGGCTCTTACCCTGTGATATAAGAGGCTGGTGCTCCTCCATTACAGGTCACTGCACACACGTGTATACACTGCACATGGCGGCTCTTACCCTGTGATATAAGAGGCTGGTGCTCCTCCATTACATGTCACTGCACACACGTGTACACACTGCACATGACGGCTCTTACCCTGTGATATAAGAGGCTGGTGCTCCTCCATCATGGCCTCCTTGTACAGATCCTTGTGGCCTTCCATATACTCCCACTCCTCCATGGAGAAATAGACAGTGACATCCTGACACCTTATAGGAACCTGACAACACAATGACACCGTCATCACCCAGACCCTCCAGTGCTGTTACTGGAGAATTTCCCAGCATTCCCAGCAGTGTCACCTCTCCAGTCAGCAGCTCCATCATCTTGTGGGTGAGCTCTAGGATCTTCTGCTCATGTATCCGGGGGTGAGGGGGAGGCTCTGTGATGGGGGGAGGGTTCCTGCTCCTCCCTCCTGACTCCTGGAGATGGATGATGGGAGTCACATAGTCTCCCGATGTCTTCTTCACTATTGTGTACTCCTGTGGATGGAGAGAGACACTTAGGGAATAAACCCTTCAGGGGCCATGTGCTCTCCTCCGGCCTCTCCTCCTGGTACAACGTGCCTACTTACCTCCTCATGGCTCCTGCAACATGACTATTGGTCACTGGTCACATGACACATCACTCACCATACTGGGGGCTGATCTTCAGGTTCTCCGTCACTTGGAAGGTCTGGGGGCCGTTCTCCAGGACCCTGGACGCTTCCTATCACTTCCTATGATGGATTCTCCTTCCCGATGTCTGACTTGTTACAGAATACAATACAGAGGAGAGAAATCTAGAGAAGTTTACCTCTCCGCTCAGCAGGGAGATGATCTCCAAGGTGAGGTCTAATATTCTTCTGCTGATCTCCTTCCTGTCCATCCTCGGGGGCTCATTCAGGAGAAGGCTCGTATTGCTGGTTTTCTTCATCCCCCTCCAAAAAAAGGAATAAAGGTTAATCAGTGAGTCCCATGTCCCCGATAATGAGGGCGAGAGAAAGTACAACTCATCCCGCAAAACTCAGACCCTCATAAAGCTGCACTGACGGGAAAAACCCTGAGCTCCGGGTGTATCTAAGCTCCTGGCAGTGCAGTGTGTTTCTAAGCTCCTGGCAGTGCAGTGTGTGGAGGCAGGAGACTCTGAGCTCTGTGTGTATCTAAGCTCCTGGCAGTGCAGTGTGTATCTAATCTCCTGGCAGCGCAGTGTGTGGAGGCAGGAGGCTCTGAGCTCTGTGTGTATCTAAGCTCCTGGCAGTGAAAACCTCATTCACACAGAGCAGATACTCTCATCCAGCAACGAATGATGACAACCCCCACTATACCCACTACTACTCCCCCCATCATACTAAGCTGAGGAGCGGAGAAGGATTCCTTGTGCGTAATGGAGGAGAATCTCCAGAGGTGACATGTCTGAGCTCTCCACCACACTGTCTCCTCACAGCTCATCTTACCTGCAGGCTGGAGGAATGGCTGATACCAGAGAGAACAAGAGCCCTGACTACCGACCAGGACCTGCCCAGTATCTGCTGCACTGCCAGAGCTGAAGGACCTGGGGTGATGTCACCATCATGTGATCAGTGCAAGAGGCGGGGCTCAGCAGGCGAGTCACTGATCACGTGATAGTGACATCATCACAGGTCCTTGATCTCTCACAGTACATTCTAAACTGAAGGGGCTTCTGACAGAATCTAGCCACGCCCCCAAATCCTTCTGAGAACTAATGTCTAATCTGATCCCTCACAAAACTTGTAGGAAAAGTCCCTCAGCCTCCAAATTAGAACATCACCTCATAAAGTGTCCTAGACCTCTCCAGAGAGCATACATTGTAGGCTTTACCCTGCAGCAGATACTGGGCAGCTCACCTCTGGAGATTCTCCTCCATTACACACAAGTAGAGATGAGCGAACACCTGGATGCTCGGGTTCGAGAAGTTCGGCCGAGAGGTTTGAGAAGTCAATGGGGACCCGAACTTTTGGGCACTAAAAAGGCTGTAAAATAGTCCAGGAAAGGGCTAGAGGGCTGCAAAAGACAGCAAAATGTAGGTAAATGCACTGCAAACTAATGTGGATAGGGAAATGAATTAAAATAAAATAAATTAAAATTAACCAATATCAATTGGAGAGAGGTCCCATAGCAGAGAATCATATGTCATATCACCCACCACTGGAGAAGGCCACCCAGTTATTTCGGCCCCAGCACCCAGACAGAGGAGAGAGGTCCCACAGCAAGGAATCATGCGTCATATCACCCACCACTGGAGAAGGCCACTCAGTTATTTCAGCCCCAGCACCCAGACCGAGGAGAGAGGTCCCACAGCAAGGAATCATGCGTCATATCACCCACCACTGGAGAAGGCCACTCAGTTATTTCAGCCCCAGCACCCAGACAGAGGAGAGAGGTCCCACAGCAAGGAATAAGGCGTCATATCAGCCACCACTGGAGAAGGCCACTTTCAGTTATTTAGGCCCCAGCACCCAGACAGAGGAGAGAGGTCCCACAGCAAGGAATCATGCGTCATATCACTCACCACTGGAGAAGGCCACTTTCAGTTATTTCGGCCCAGCACCCAGACAGAGGAGAGAGGTCCCACAGCAAGGAATCATGCGTCATATCACCCACCACTGGAGAAGGCCACTTTCAGTTATTTCGGCCCAGCACCCAGACCGAGGATACAGGTCCCACAGCAAGGAATCATGCGTCATATCACTCACCACTGGAGAAGGCCACTTTTAGTTATTTCGGCCCAGCACCCAGACCGAGGATACAGGTCCCACAGCAAGGAATCATGCGTCATATCACCCACCACTGGAGAAGGCCACTTTCAGTTATTTCGGCCCCAGCACCCAGACAGAGGAGAGAGGTCCCACAGCAAGGAATCATGTGTCATATCACCCACCACTGGAGAAGGCCACTTTTAGTTATTTCGGCCCCAGCACCCAGACAGAGGAGAGAGGTCCCACAGCAAGGAATCATGCGTAATTTCACCCACCACTGGAGAAGGCCACTTTTAGTTATTTCGGCCCAGCACCCAGGCCGAGGAGAGAGGTCCCACAGCAAGGAATCATGCGTCATTTCACCCACCACTGGAGAAGGCCACTTTCAGTTATTTAGGCCCCAGCACCCAGACAGAGGACAGAGGTCCCACAGCAAGGAATAAGGCGTCATATCACCCACCACTGGAGAAGGCCACTTTCAGTTATTTCGGCCCCAGCACCCAGACAGAGGACAGAGGTCCCACAGCAAGGAATAAGGCGTCATATCACCCACCACTGGAGAAGGCCACTTTCAGTTATTTCGGCCCCAGCCCCCAGACAGAGGAGAGGTTCATTCAACTTTGGGTTGCAATTTGGAGACCCAGAAGTTGAATGGGGCCGAACCAGCAGTCAGTACGTGGAGGGGTGTGCAGACGTACTGTTCAACCATGTTAGTGAAATGCTGCCTCCTGCTAACACGTTCCGTATCAGGTGGTGGTGCAGTTAGCTGTGGCGTGGAGACAAAACTTTTCCACATTTCTGCCATGCTAACCCTGCCCTCAGAGGAGCTGGCCGTGACACTGCTGCGTTGGCGACCTCTTGCTCCTCCTCTGCCTTCGCCTTGGGCTTCCACCTGTTCCTCTGTGACATTTGGGAATGCTCTCAGGAGCGCGTCTACCAGCGTGCGCTAGTACTGGCGCATCTTCCTATCACGCTCCAGTGCAGGAAGGTGGGCACATTGTCTTTGTACCAGGGATCCAGCAGGGTGGCAACCCAGTAGTCCGCACACGTTAAAATGTGGGCAACTCTTCTGTCGTTGCGCAGGCACTGCAGCATGTAGTCGCTCATGTGTGCCAGGCTCCCCAGAGGTAAGGACAAGCTGTCCTCTGTGGGAGGCGTATCGTCATCGTCCTCCGTATCCCCCCAGCCACGCACCAGTGATGGGCCTGAGCTGTGTTGGGTGCCACCCCGCTGTGAACCTGCTTCATTCTCATCCTCCTCCACCTCCTCCTCATCCTCCTCGTCCTCCAGTAGTGGCCCTGGCTGGCCACATTTGTACCTGGCCTCTGCTGTTGCAAAAAACCTCCCTCTGAGCCACTTCTAACAGACTGGCCTGAAAGTGCAAAAAATGACCCCTCATCCTCCTCCTCCTCCTCCTGGGCCACCTCCCCCTCCATCATCGCCGTAAGCGTTTTCTCAAGGAGACATAGAAGTGGTATTGTAACGCTGAAGAACATACTGTGGGAAAGCCATGGACATCAGCTGTTTGAAGCTGTCTGTGTCCACCAGCCTGAATGACAGCATTTCAAAGGCCAGTAGTTTAGAAATGCTGGCATTTAGGCCCAGGGCTCGAGGGTGGCTAGGTAGGAATTTACGCTTTCTCTCCAAGGTTTGTGAGATGGAGAGCTGAACGCTGCCGTGTGACATGGTGGAGATGCTTGGTGATGCAGGTGGTGGTGTCGGTAGCACATCCTCTGTTTGGTAGGCGGCAGGTGCCAACATTCCTCCCAAGGCGGAGGAAGAGGCCGAGGCAGCAGCAGAAGAGGGAGCAGGGGGAGCCAGAGTGAGTTCCTTGCTTTTAAGGTGTTTACTCCACTGCAGTTCATGCTTTGCATGTAGATGCCTGGTCATGCAGGTTGTGCTAAGGTCAGAACGTTAATGCCTCGCTTCAGGCTCTGATGGCACAGCGTGCAAACCACTCGGGTCTTGTCGTCAGCACATTGTTTAAAGAAGTGCCATGCCAGGGAACTCCTTTAAGCTGCCTTCGGGGTGCTCGGTCCCTGGTGGTGGTGGCCAGTAGCAGGAGAACTCTCTTGGTGGCGGCTGGTCTGCTTTTGCCCCCTGCTCCCTCTTTTGCTACGCACCACGACCGCGTCCGCGTCCCTTACTAGATGTTTTCCTCATTGTTACCGTTCACCAAGCACCACAATAAGAAAAAAAATATTTGGCCCAATGTATTGATTTCAAGTTCAGGCCTTTTTTTTACAAGCATGTAGCGTATTACACTAATCCAGGCACAGCAGTAACCACTGATTTAGGGGAATATCTCTTTTAGGGCTAGTATTTAGGCCCTGGATGAAAGGTATCCTTTTATGGACAGATTTAAACTAGGCCTGCAACAGCTGGAACACCAGATTCAGGGTATTGCTATTTTGGCAATTGAATTTCACCCCAGAGCAAAATATATAATTTGCAGGACACTATGAAACTTGCCCAGCCACAGCTGAAACCACTGATTTATGGTATTGCTATTTTGGCAATTGAATTTCACCCCAGAACAAAATATACCCTGTTACAGACATATTTAAACTAGGCCTGCAACGGCTGGAACACCCGATTCAGGGTATTGCTATTTTGGCAATTTAATTTCACCCCAGAACAAAATATATCCTTTGCAGGACACTATGAAACTTGGCCAGCCACAGCTGAAACCACTGATTTATGGTATTGCTATTTTGGCAATTGAATTTCACCCCAGAACAAAATATATCCTTTGCAGGACACTATGAAACTTGGCCAGCCACTGCTGAAACCACTGATTTATGGTATTGCTATTTTGGCAATTGAATTTCACCCCAGAACAAAATATATGTTTTGGCGGACACTATTATAGTTTGCTAGCCAGTGCTGGGACACCAGATTTAGGGGATTGGTATTTGGGCAATTGTATTTAACCCTTTAATAAAATATAGAAATTGCTATCCTGAGTTTCTAGGGGTGAAAATTAGCAGAGCCAAGCCCCTGATGTAGGATATAGAAAAAAAAAAAATAGTATTGATGGATTGATGGACTTGGTGGCAGCTTGTTCTGGTGCACCACAAGTCACAAAATGGCCGCCGATCACCCCAGAAAATAAGTGACAGAAAAACGCTCTGTGCAGCCTAAAAACCAGTGAGCAAGTAACTAGCAGAAGTTCAATCATTCACAGCTGTAGATCGATCACTTAATTTGGTGCTTTTGCAGACTTTTCCCTGCCTAATCTCACAGCAGCTGCGTCCTCTCCCTACACTAATCAGAGCAGCGTGACGTGCGGCGCTACGTGACTCCAGCTTAAATAGAGGCTGGGTCACATGCTGCACTTGGCCAATCACAGCCATGCCATTAGTAGGCATGGCTGTGATGGGCTCTTAGGGCAAGAAGTAAAACGCTAGCTGATTGGCTGCTGTGCAGCCCTTCAGAAAGCGGGAAGAAATCGCCGAACAACGAACCCGAACCCGAACTTTTTTGAAAATGTTCGGGTCCGGGTCCGTGTCCCGGACACCCCAAAATTCGGTACGAACCCGAACTATGCTCGAACTGTTCGCTCAACACTACACACAAGGAATCCTATTAATGAGAAATATCCAGTGTCCTCCAGGCTCCTCCTCACTTCACAGGCCGGGACCTATAGTTACCATGGAGACCGGCCCCGCCCAGGCTATGTGTTGCGGTCCAGTTTCATTATTACGTTGTACTCTTTTGAGCTAACAATCAATGTTCAATTGGTCTCCACTAACCCCTTAAGGACTCAGCCTTATTTCACCTTAAGGACCATTTTTTGCAAATCTTACCAGTGTCACTTTATGTGGTGATAACAATAAAACGCTTTTTCTTATCCAGGCCACTCTGAGATTGTTTATTCGCCACATATTGTACTTCATGACAGTGGTAAAATGGAGTCGAAAAATTTCATTTATATTTATAAAAAAAATACAAATTTATCAAAAATTTTGATAAATTTGCAATTTTCCAAGTTTCAATTTCTCTACTTCTATAATACATAGTAATACCGCCAAAAAAGTTATTGATTTACATTATCCATATGTCTACTTCATGTCTGCATCATTATCGGAATGACATTTTATTTTTTGGGGATGTTACATAGCTTAGACGTTCAGAAACAAATCTTGAAATTTTTAAAAACCAATTCTTTAGGGACCAGTTCAGGTCTGAAGTCACTTTGTGAGGCTTACATAATGGAAACCACCCAAAAATGACCCCATTCTAGAAACTACACCCCTCAAGGTATTCAAAACCGATTTTATAAACTTTGTTAACCCTTTAGGTGTTCCACTAGAATTAATAGAAAATAGAAATAACATTTCAGATTTTGGCAGATTTTCCATTTTAATAATTTTTTTCCCAGTTACAAAGCAAGGGTTAACAGCCAAACAAAATACAATATTTATTGCCCTGATTCTGTAGATTGCAGAAACACCCCATATGTGATTGTAAACTGCTGCACGGGCACACGGCAGGGCTCAGAAGGAAAGGAATGCCTTACGGTTTTTGGAAGGCAGATTTTGCTGGACTGTTTTTTTGACACCATGTCCCATTTGAAGCCCCGCTGATGCACCCCTACAGTAGAAACTCTAAAAAAGTGACACCATTTTAGAAACTACACCCCTCAAGGTATTCAAAACTGATTTTACAAACTTTGTTAACCCTTTAGGTGTTCCACAAGAATTAATGGAAAATAGAGATAACATTTCAAAATTTTACTTTTTTGGCAGATTTTCCATTTTAATAATTTTTTCCCAGTTACAAAGCAAGGGTTAACAGCCAAACAAAACTCAATATTTATTGCCCTGATTCTGTAGTTTACAGAAACACCCCATATGTGATTGTAAACTGCTGTACGGGCACACGGCAGGGCTTAGAAGGAAAGGAATGCCATATGGTTTTTGGGAGGCAGATTTTATTGGACTAGCTTTTTGACACTATGTCCTATTTGAAGCCCCCCTGATGCTCCCCTACAGTAGAAACTCCAAAAAAGTGACCCCATTTTAGAAACTACGGGATAGGGTTGCAGTTTTGTTGGTACTATTTTAGGGTACATATGATTTTTGGTTGCTCTCTATTACACTTTTTGTGAGGCAAGGTAACAAGAAATAGTTGTTTTGGCACCGGATGCGGCGATACCTAATGTGTATACTTTTTTTTATTTATATAAGTTTTACACAATGATTTCATTTTTGAAACAAAAAAAATCATGTTTTAGTGTCTCCGTAGTCTGAGAGCCATAGTTTTTTCATTTTTTGGGCGATTATCTTAGGTAGGGTCTCATTTTTTGCAGGATGAGATGACGGTTTGATTGGCACTATTTTGGGGTGCATATGACTTTTTAATTGCTTGGTATTACACTTTTTGTGATGTAAGGTGACAAAAAATGGCTTTTTTTACACCGTTTTTATTTTAATTTTTTTTACGGTGTTCACCTGAGGAGTTATTTCATGTGACATTTTTATAGAGCAGGTTATTACGGACACGGCGATACCTAATATGTATACTTTTTTTTATTTATGTAAGTTTTACACAATTATTTCATTTTTTAAATAAAAAAAATCATGTTTTAATGTCTCCATAGTCTGAAGCCATAGTTTTTTCAGTTTTTGGGCGATTATCTTGGGTAGGGGTATGATTTTTGTGGGATGAGATGACGGTTTGATTGGCACTATTTTGGGGTGCGTATGACTTTTTGATCGCTTGGTATTACACTTTTTGTGATGTAAGGTGACAAAAAATTGCTTTTCTTACAGTTTTTATTTTTTTACGGTGTTCATCTGAGGGGTTAGGTCATGTGATATTTTTATAGAGCAGGTTATTATGGATGCGACGATACATAATATGTATACTTTTTTTATTTATGTAAGTTTTAGACAATGATTTCATTTTTGAAAAAAAAAATCATGTTTTAGTGCAGGCATCCTCAAACTGCGGCCCTCCAGCTGTTGCAAAACTACAACTCCCAGCATGCCCGAACAGCCTACAGGTATCAGCCTACAGCAGGGCATTGTGGGAGTCGTAGTTTTACAACAGCTGGAGGGCCGCAGTTTGAGGATGCCTGTTTTAGTGTCTCCATAGTCTGAGAAGTACAAAAAAAAACTTTAACAGCACTACATAACCCAAATTTGGGAGAAAAATCAAAACAATACGGTACCCAGTTGGTGGTCTGATGTTGGTGCCAGCAGATGGTAATCCAGGTTAAGGATCCCAAATAATGACCAAAAAAATAATAAATCCGCAGCACTCTTCCGTTTGCAATGAAATCTGGTGTTTTTATTTAGATAGCAGCATACAATTGCAATTTTTTGTCCATAGTCTGAGAGCCATAGTTTTTTCAGTTTTTGGGCGGGTATGATTATCTTGGGTAGGGTATGATTTTTGTGGGATGAGATGACGGTTTTATTGGCACTATTTTGGGGTGCGGGTGCATATGACTTTTTGATCGTTTGGTATTACACTTTTTGTGATGTAAGGTGACAAAAAATGACTTTTTTTACACCGTTTTTATTTTTATTTTTTTACGGTGTTCACCTGAGGGGTTAGGTCATGTGATATTTTTAGAGAGCAGGTTTTTACGGACGTGGCGATACATAATATGTATTTTTTTTTTATTTACTTAAGTTTTACACTAAAAAAATGATGTTTTAGTGTCTCCATATTCTGAGCAGTAGTTTTTTTATTTTTTGGGCGATTGTCTTTGGTAGGAGCTCATTTTTTGCGGGATGAAGTGACGGTTAGATTGGTACTATGTTTGTGGGCATACACCTTTTTGATCGCTTGCTGTATCACTTTTAGTGATGTACTGTAAGGTGACAAAAAATGGTTTATTATTTTTTACAGTATTCATCTGAGGGGTTAGGTCATATGATATGTTTATAGAGCCGGTCGATACGGACGCGGCAATACCTAATACCCTATTTTTTACCTATTTTTTTTTACTTTATTTGGGGAAAATTATGTTTTTGTTTTTTTTACTTGAAACTTTTAGTTTTTTGGGGGGGACATGATTTTTTTCAACTTTTTTGCGTGCGTATGACTTTTTGATTGCTTGGTATTACACTTTTTGTGAAGTAAGGTGACAAAAATGGCTTTTTTTACACTGTTTTTATTTTTATTTTTTACGGTGTTCATCTGAGGGATTAGGTCATGTGATATTTTTTATAGAGCAGGTTATTATAGACATGGCGATACCTAATATGTATACTTTTAATTTTTTGGGGGGGGGAGACTTCATTTTTTTAACTTTTTTTTAACTTTATTTTTTGTCACACTTTGGGACTACAACTTTTGGGGGTCTGATCCCCTTTACAATGCAATCCAAAACTTCTGTATTGGAATGCATTGGCTGTATGAGTAATACAGTGTGTAATACTCATACAGCTTCCTGCCTGTGAGATCCAGGGGGCTGTATCTCACAGGCTCTTCACCGGAAGGCAGCCCCGATGCCTAAGGAAGGCATCGCGCTGCCTTCCCTGCTATCTGGTCCCTATTACAGCAGCACGAGGACCCGATACCCACCGCACCTGCCGCCCGATCACCCCGAAAAGCCGCAAACCGCAGGTCTGAATTGTCACAGGACCCCTCTGCGCATTTATTGTCCCAGGGTGCCTGCTGATTGATTTCAGCAGTCACCCAGTTCCGATCACCGGACGGCGGTGATCAGAACTATACATGACGTACCGGTACGTCATGAGTCCTTAAGAGGTTAAAAATGTTGAGCTCCTTTCTCTTTACAGTCTTGAGATTCTCTAGTGGGAGGATCTGAATTTTCACTCTGTTCCTTTAGACCGCTCAGGTGACGGGCTCTTTATTTCTGCTCTGCTCTCTGACCTTATAAACATATAGCTCAGTTCTTACCTTAGGGTACTTTCACGCTTGCGGCAAAGTGTTCTGGCAATCTGGATGTAAACTGAAAGCATTTGGAGATGGATCCATCTCGCTGCTTGTCATGTGGATAGGCGGATCCGTCTTGTATTATTTTTTCAGTTTTAAGGGTCTGCGCATGCGCATACCGGAAGGACGGATCCGTTCTTCAGGTATTTCTTAAAGGGAGTCTGTCACGACATTTGAGCATATTTGACTGATCAAATAGCGTTATATGTGCCACCCAGAACTTAAAAACGGTACCTTTGTTGTATCTAATGGAGTTTTCTTTCAGCCAAAAATGAACTTTGAAGATTATGTAAATGCGCCCTCTCAAGTGCCCAGGGCGGCGTCTCAATCATTCGAGCCCCAGGTAGCACCTCCTCCCCGGCTCATAACCCCGCCCTCCGTGTGCCTCTGCCCGCCCATTTACTCTCCTCCTCTCTCCTTTTCCACTGCGGCTGCGTGGTCAAATTCATAGCGGGCGCATGCGCAATGCGATGCCCGCTCCCGGCAGTGCATCGCAATACTTACTGCGCATGCGCCGGCTAAACACGTTGTACCCAGGAGGAAAGGTCCGGAGGAGAGCATATGGCCCCTGAAGGGTTTATTCCCTAAGTGTCTCTCTCCATCCACAGGAGTACACAATAGTGAAGAAGACATCGGGGGACTGTGTGACTTCCATCATCCATCTCCAGGACTCAGGAGGGCGGAGCAGGACCCCTCCCCCCATCACAGAGCATCCCCCTCACCGCCTGATACATGAGCAGAAGATCCTAGAGCTCACCCACAAGATGATGGAGCTGCTGACTGGAGAGGTGACACTGCTGGGAATGCTGGGAAATTCTCCAGTAACAGCACTGGAGGGTCTGGGTGATGACGGTGTCATTGTGTTGTCAGGTTCCTATAAGGTGTCAGGATGTCACTGTCTATTTCTCCATGGAGGAGTGGGAGTATATAGACGGACACAAGGATCTGTACAAGGAGGCCATGATGGAGGAGCACCAGCCTCTTATATCACAGGGTAAGAGCCGTCATGTGCAGTGTATACACGTGTGTGCAGTGACATGTAATGGAGGAGCACCAGCCTCTTATATCACAAGGTAAGAGCCGTCACATGCAGTGTATACACGTTTGTGCAGTGACATGTAATGGAGGAGCACCAGCCTCTTATATCACAAGGTAAGAGCCGTCATGTGCAGTGTGTACACGTGTGTGCAGTGACATGTAATGGAGGAGCACTAGCCTCTTATATCACAGGATAAGACCCGTCATGTGCAGTGTATACACGTGTGTGCAGTGACATGCAATGGAGGAGCACCAGCCTCTTATATCACAGGGTAAGAGCTGTCACGTGCAGTGTGTACACGTGTCAGCAGTGACATGTAATGGAGGAGCACTAGCCTCTTTATCACAAGGTAAGAGCCGTCATGTGCAGTGTATACACGTGTGTGCAGTGACATGTACTGGAGGAGCAACAGCCTCTTATATCACAGGGTAAGAGTCGTCATGTGCAGTGTATACATGTGTGTGCAGTGACATGTAATGGAGGAGCACCAGCCTCTTATATCACAGGGTAAGAGCCGTCATGTGCAGTGTATACACGTGTGTGCAGTGACATGTAATGGAGGAGCACCAGCCTCTTATATCACAAGGTAATTGTTCAGGTACACTACTGCACTCATAAAGCCTATGCACTAAGGGCTGCCAAAAATTACAAGGAACACCCTTTATTACACATAAAGGAGGGCATCATACACACCCTTGAAAAATTATCATTGATGGCCTACTGGTGACCCTCAAAAACATTTGGAGCAAGGGCATGCTGGTTATCATCTAAAACATTATAGTTAAGGGGCTGAAGGTGAGCGGACCAAATAAAAAATTGTAGTGAGTGCCTGAAGGTGAGCAAACCCCATAAAACTTTGCAGTGATGGCCTACTGGTGAGCAGACCGTATAAAACATTAGAGGTGAGGGCCTGAAGCCTAGTGAACCCCATAAAATATTGCAGTGATGGGCTACAGGTGAGCAGATGGTATAAAGCATTGGAGATGAGGGCCTGAAGCCTAGTGAACTCTATAAAATATTGCAGTGATGGTCTACAGGTGAGCAGACGGTATAAAGCATTGGAGTTGAGGGCCTGAAGCCTAGCGAACCCCATAAATCATTGCAGTGATGGGCTACAGGTAAGCAGATGGTATAAAGCATTGGAGGTGAGGACCAGAAGCCAAGCGACCCCCATAAAACATTGCAGTGATGGCCTACAGGTGAGCAGACGGTATAAAGCATTGGAGGTGATGGCCTGAAGCCTAGCAAACCCCATAAATCATTGCAGTGATGGCCTACAGGTGAGCAGACGGTATAAAGCATTGAAGGTGATGGCCTGAAGCCTAGTGAACCCCATAAAATATGGCAGTGATTGGCTACAGGTGAGCAGACCTTATAAAGCATTGGAGGTGAGGACCAGAAGCCAAGCGACCCCCATAAAACATTGCAGTGATGGCCTACAGGTGAGCAGACGGTATAAAGCATTGGAGGTGATGGCCTGAAGCCTAGCGAACCCCATAAATCATTGCAGTGATGGCCTACAGGTGAGCAGACGGTATAAAGCATTGGAGGTGAGGGCCTGAAGCCTAGCGAACCCCATAAATTTCTTGCAGTGATG
>CM065589.1:10639139-10693124 GCA_033119425.1 Bufotes viridis | reverse complement strand
TTTTTTCTTTCTTTCTTTTTTATTTTTGTGGGAATGTAACTGTGCACTAGACGATCCCGTATATTCTGGGCTTTTTTATATACCAATTCGGGTCTCCTTGGAATCCTAGGTCCCAAAGTGGGGTCATTTTTTCAGAACCACCCAATTTTTCCTCAAGGCATTTTTCTTGGGGCCTGTAAAGCATTAAATTGAGTAAACAAGGTAAATCTGAAATCCTTATCTTCCTTATTTCTTTTCTTATCGGTTGTCGCTTTCATTTTTTCACGCTTTTCTATTTTATCACTGCATCTTTTTTCTCACTATTATACCCTTTTTCTTCAAAACGTTTTTGGATTATCAAACTTTGTTCCTTATAATCCCTAATGTCTGTACAGTTTCGTTGGATTGTTTTTAATTGCCCCTTTGTGATATTTTTTAACCAAGAGCTATGATGACCGCTCTTTACATCTATATATGCATTTAAATCTGTTTTTGTTTTTTAAAAAGGTTTTGGTTTTATTACATCATTTTCAACAAAAATAGTAAGATCTAAAAATGTAAACCATTCGCTAACAGCGCCACACAGCAGGCTACCAGCGGGCGTCATGACCGGCAGATCTCAGTAATTAAATGTTTTAGATGCCGTGATCAAGTGAGATCACGGCACCTAAATGCACAAAAACCCGGAAGCTCGCGCTAGCCCCGTGTGGCCATTCCGGGCATCGGTAGTTGCACTGAATACTGTAAGCCTCGCTAATGAGACTAACAGCATTCAAGCTGCAATTCTTATTTTGGTCACCAGATGGCAGGCCAGGATAAGAAATGAGCGAACTGGAAGTAAAGTCCCATTTAAAAAAGCCCTGATTGACCAAAATGAAAAATTAAAAAACATTATTAATAATATTATATATGACACACAAAATGATCATAAAAAAGTTAAAAAATATATGCAAAATAAAATATATATAAAAGTTTAAATCACCCTCCTTTCTGAATAATTAAAAAATAAATACCTAAATAGCAATATATATAAATATCATGGGTATCACCGCGACCGAAAATGCCCATACTATTAAAATAGAAAAAAAAAATTTAATACGGCGAATAGCGTAATGGAAGAAAGGGTGAAAATGGCCAGTTTGCTATTTTTTCATTGCTTCTCTTACATTTTTGGGGGGTAATAAAATGTGATCAAAAAGTTACGCACACTCCAAAATGGTATCAATAAAAAGAATAGATTGGGCCGCAAAAAATCAGCCTCTAAACAGCTCAGTAGACATAAGTATAAAAAAGTTATGGGGGTCAGAATATGGTGATGTAAAAAATTTTTTTTATCAAAGTTTAACATTTGTTTTACACTATTTAGACATAAAAAACCTATATATATGGGGTATTGTTTTAATTGTACTGACCCAGAGAATGAAGGGCATGGGTCAGTTTTGCTGGAAACAAAACGCCGTGGGAGCACAACCCGTAAAACAGTGGAGGAATAGCGTTTTCTTTCCATTTTCACCCCATTTGGATTTTTTTCCCTGCTTTCCACTACATTTCATGCCATAATTAATGGTGGCATTAGAAAGTACAACTGACCCCTCAAAGAAAAGCCCTCATACAGCTATTTGACCGGAAATATAAAAAGTTATGGCTCATGGAAAATAGGAAAAAAAATGAAAATGAAAAATCCTCCGGTAGCCAAGGGGTTAATGTACTCAGAACTAATTTCACTCGTGAAGGTCAGGTTCCAAATGTTGTTATTTATACCAGCTATGAAGTTTTCCAAGCCCTGACATTCTTCCTCCCACGTTGTTAAGCAGTCGTCGATATATCGCTTCCACAAGATAAGATTATTTTTTACAGAAATATGTGGCACAATCCCGCCCGTATTTAAGAGAAACAGGCAGCGTTCTAGATTTAATAAAAAATCTTGGACACAGTTCAGAACAAACATGGTTAGCTACGGTAGACGTAGCCTCATTAAATACCATCATTCTCAAAGAATTAGGACTTAAAGCTATCCGAGAGCAATCTGAAAATGATCCAGACTAGGGTTGTTTCGGGTATCGAAATTTCGATACCCAATCAATACTTTTATACCAGTATCGATTCGGTATCGGAATGTTCATTTTTTTGATACTAGAGTGCGCTACTACGCAGTCTAGTGTCGCCTCTCATGAGAGATCATGGCGCTCGACGCGCTGCTCTGTTCTCTCCGACAGTGGAGAAGGATGTAGGGACGGAGGGAGAGAATCCCTCCCTCCTATGACGCAGCCGCCGCTGAGCCCAATGAATGGGCGGCTAATTAATACAGGAGGAGGGACTTGGGCTTTTACTATGCAGTGAGCTGCCTGCCGTACTGCATCATTACCATACACTGTGTATGATAATAACAGTCCTGCCCTGCGCTGTGTGCTACAGTCTGTAATACACATCGCAGGCTGCGCTCTCATTATCATAATAATAGCACAGCAGGGATGCCATTACCATACACAGTGTATGATAATGACAGTGCAGCACTGCACGGCCGATAGGACTGTGCAAAACAGGTTACTAGAAGCTCCGGGGTTGCACTCAGAGTTAACAGGACAGCTCTGATCTGGAAGGGAAAGGGTTACCCAAGCGCTGCCACTTGCTGTATTTCTGTGACCCAGGAGCAGGAATGAAGAGAGCAGCCCAGCCAATAAAAGAGAGAAGGCGAGTCAGGACAGCCAATCAGATGAAAGACCCGCCCTTCCTGCAGTTTATGCCAGAGACAGAGTAAAGACACCTGCTTCTGCCTGGGCTCTTAGGTTTCCTGGGTAGAGGAAGGTGGGGGACACTGCATTGTGTGTATGGGGGCAGTGACTGCATAGTGTATAGTGTGTATATGACAGTGGGGGCAGTGACTGCATAGTGTACATTGTGTATATGTGACAGTGGCTGCATTGTGTATATGTGAGCAGTGCAAGAGTATTAGGCTAGTATTTTTATAGCGCGACTGATTAATTTTATCTATTGAATGACAGCTGCAGTCTATAAGATTGCATTTAACTGAACACATTCATTTGGATTGCAGCTACAAAAAGTCGCAGTGTAGCCCTAGCTTTTGGACTGGACCCCATGTGCCTCACCTTAATAGTAAGTGAGGTTTTTCTGTTTAATTCAATAAACTTTTTAAGTTTAAATAATCTTTTTGGCCTTTTTTTTTTTCACGTGGTATTGAATGGTATCGAGTATTGCAATACTTTTTTATGGTATCGATACCGAATCAAAATTTTGGTATCGAAACAACCCTAATCCAGACATGTCTAAACAGCAATGAGATTTTATTTGTAAATGCCTTGATTTTTGTTTGAGTCACAAGTATTTTTGGTTTCAAAATACTTTTTACTTTCAGCGAACTGGGACGGCGATGGGGGCGAAATTCACCCCCAGTTTCGCAAATTTGTTCAAGACATCGTGGGAAAGTGAAGTTATAGAACCAGTGCTATTAAAAGAACAGCAGGGTGGTAAACTTACCCTGTGGAAGCGATATATCGACGACTGCTTAATAATGTGGGAGGGAGAACGTCAGGGCTTGAAAAACTTCATAGCTGGTATAAATAACAGTTGGAACCTGATCTTCACAAGTGAAATTAGTTCTTAGTACATTTATTTTTTAGATCTTACTATTTTTGTTGAAAATTATGTAATAAAACCAAAATCTTTTTTTTTTTAAACGGATGTAAATGCATATATAGATGTAAAGAGCTGTCATCATAGCTCTTGGTTAAAAAATATCCCAAGGGGCAATTAAAAAGTATCCACCGAAACTGTACAGACATTCAGGATTATAAAGAACAAAGTTTGATAATCCAAAAATGTTTTGAGGAAAAAGGGTATGATAGTGAGGATTTAAAAAGATGCAGTGAAAAAATAGAAGAGAGTGAAAAAATTAAAGTGACAACCGATAAGAAAAGAAAGAAGATAAGGATTCCAGGTTTACCTTCTTTACTCAATTTAATGCTATTACAGGCCCCCTAAAAAATGACTTTGGGACCTATGATTACAAGGAGACCCGAAGTGGTATATAAAAAAGCCCTGAATATACGGGATCGTCTAGTGCAAGGCTACATTCCCACAAAAATAAGAAAGAAAGAAAAAACCAATAACTTGGTGCATTTTTTGCCTTCCACACAAATTATACAATCTAACAGAAGAGATTTGACTTTTAAAATTAAAGATGAAGTTATGTGCGAACAGATGGGGGTCATCTACCTACTGGAGTGTTGGTGTGGACTGTGTCCACTTAGTTGTAGGTTTGGGGAGCATGAAAATAAGCCGGACTTTTTGAAATGTATTGAAAAGGAGATGTGGGGCATTTCCTATGTATTTTATATATTTGTATGAGTTTTATTTGTATTTGTGAAATCTAAAGTGTGGGATCAGCACCGCAAAAAGTATAGATGAAGGGAGGAGTTACCAACTCCTATCCCTATAAAATATACGCTCCTTGGAGGGTGGGACATCCGCCCCTGAAGAAGCAAATAGGCAAAACCTAGGTCGGCAGATTTTGAGAAAGGCTATCCCTGTTGGATACTCTGATGTTTGGCTTCTTCTAAAAAGGATTGTAATAGTCCGATGATTTTCAGATGCCTTTGTTGATTCCGGCAGCGCGATCACCTTTACATAGAAACTGTCTCCTAGCGCTGTGACCTTCATTGCTCCTACAGACTAACCCTCCTGTGCGGAGACAGTGATATTGGTGCCGTGATGACTATATCACTGATTTATCTGACCGGGTGATCTGTGATAATTAACCCCATATGTACATTCCTGCGGTTTAATGATAAACCTATCTAGATACTGGAGCTGAGTGATAGATCGGTGGTGGGAATCGCTTGTGATGTCACATCTGTTAATTAACACCTGAATAATGGGAACAAGAATTCAGTTCCCAAGTGATGCTCATATATGTGTTTCATATGTATACTCATTCCTTCATTACCTGCAGAGCATGAAGTGAGACGTGGATGAATTATTAGTATTTCGTACACTCACTGACAAAAAAATGACTTATCAAGAAGGAGTTGTTGGGATTTAAGAAAACTTTCTATGTGTGAATATAATGATGTATGTAAATGATTACAAGGATAAGTTTATTGGGAAAAACTGTATAATTAAATTGATGCACTGGTTAAATGGCCTCTACACTGGATACAAGATGAAATACGTTCTCTATCCTGGATAGATGATGAGATACAGGCTTTAGCCTGGATACACAATGAGATACGGTCTCTAGCCTCCATACAAGATGAGATACAACCTCTACCTTGGATACAAGATAAAATATGTCCTCTAGTCTGGATACATGATGAGATACAGGCATTAGCCTGGATACAAGATGAAATACAGCCTCTAGCCTGGATGCAAGATGAGATACGGCCTCTACCCTAGATGAAATATGGCCTCTAACCTGGATACTAGATAAGATATGGCCTCTACCCTGGATACTAGATGAGATACAGCCTCTAACCCGGATACAAGATGAGATATGGCCTCTACCCTGGATACAAGATGAGATCGGGCTCTAGCCTGGATACAAGATTAGATATGCCCTCTAGTCTGGATACAAGATTAGATATGGTTGGGCATTGAGTCATAGAGGTTCTGATATTCTGTAGCACATTTGCCCACAGAGGTTACAGCTGGGCCTGTAGATCCTGCACACTCGTTGGCTGGTAAAGCTGGCATCCCAGTTGGTCCCATAAATGCTTAATTGGCGATAAATCTGAAGACCAGGCAGCACAGGAAGTGATGAAATCTGATGCACACATTCCTGGGAAACCCTTGTGTGTGGGCTTGCATTATCCTGCTGAAAAATGCCAATTGGAAGTCCTGCCATGTGAGGCAATATGTGGTCACAGGATGTCCAACACATATAACTGAGCTGTTAGTGTCCATTGTATTACAACTGGGGGTGATTGAGTGTTGTATGTCATGGCTCCCTAGATCATTGCAACAGCAGCTGGTGAAGTGTGTCACTCCGCAGCAAAGGCAGAATTGATGCACTCATAAGACCTCCATACTCGAACCAATCCTAGTGTGGGGGTCGTAAACAGAACCTGGATTAGTGGCTAAAGACAATATGGCTCCAGTCCGTAGAAGTCCACTTGTCTCGTTCATGACACCACTTCAAACAAAGGCGATGGTGGCTAGCTGTCAATGGCAGGACAACTTATGGGTGCCATGACACCAGATTTTCTTCTGCTAAGCTTCTGGAAATGTGTGGGCAAAGACAAGGGTGTGTATTGAAGGTGCGGCAAGTTGTCAAAATAACCATCCTGTTTCTCTCAGTCCAATGATGCTCTTTGTCTCAAAGTTTGTCAACTATGCTAAATGTCTTCAATCTTTCACCAAGAGGTACCCTAACCAAAAGTAGCCTCTAAGAGCCTTTTTATAGGGCATCTGGAGAAGCACTTTTATGCTCTCTTGTGGCAAGTATCTATTCAGACCATTCATGTAATCATTTACATATCTGTCTGAGACATAACTGCATGCACAGTTTTGCATCAATCTGACATTTCTATCTGTGTATGTTAAAAAAAAAATTGTGTGTCAATGAGTGTTTTTCCCAGATAATTATTGGCCAGTAGGCCGCTCTCACGTTTAGCCTCTGCTTGTTGACTATCACATACTTAATGCATTTTTTTTATCATTTTTAACACAATTTTTCTTTTCCAGACATTTTATTAGAGTTTCTCTATTTAACACCAAACCCCTGAGTGTGAGGAATAATAAAACTATGGCAAAAATAATATACCATATTTTTGCACCATAAGACACACTTTTTTTCCACCAAAAGTGGAGGAAAAATGCCCCTGCGTCTTATGGGGCGAATGCTGACATTTTTACTGCACTAACTGCCCCCATAACAGTGCCATCTACAGATTCCCATAACAGTGCCATCCACAGATCCCCCCATAAATGTCAACCACAAATCCCCCCATAACAGTGTCATCCACAGACCACCATTATTTCAAAAGCACACCTTTTGGTTCAAAATAATTTTTTTCTTATTCTCCTAGGTGCGTCTTATAGGGCGAAAAATACGGTAATATGTAATTACACAAGATCAATACAGATATAGAGCTGTATATACAGTAAAGCCAAACTAATAGGTTTCATTTGAGGTTGTATATATTATGTATATGAAGATATATATTATTTTAATATCTTATATTTTGAATCTTACAGCTTGAGGTATTCTTATTTCTGATATGTATTATATATCCACAGGCTGAGAGAGGTGCGCTGGCTACAGATATAGTCAAGCTCACTATATTACACTGTTTTATTAACTTCTGAGAGTGCCAGAAACAGTGGAACAGGGAGTTTAGCTGTTTTTTTTTTAGACCCAACCAGATCTTGGAGCTTGGATATGGTGGTCAGTGGGACAAGGTCAGAGAACCTCCATTCTAGATAAGGTGCAGATCCTAGATGTGGGACCCATACATGTCTGAAATGAGAATAACACTACTTTTCTGTATAATTAACATGAAGATAAGGTTATATATCATTGCCCAGGAGGGTAATTATTTGTGACTACTTCTTTGACTTGCTCCATGTTCTCTCATCTGAAGCTGTGTTCAAGGAAGAATTCAGGTTAAGGACACAGTTCCTCGAGGTTCTTTGTAACAAACAATTGAGTGTATTGTCATAGACTGGACTGTTTTTGTCCTCAACCAATGTCTGACAATAAAGGGGTTTTGTCAAATAATTTTTGGTGTTTATTTCTGTTGTTCCAGGTAGGTGCTCTGTAGACCCTACAATTTCTGTAGTTAAGCTATTAGATTTGGTCTTAGGTTTCTCAAAAATAACATGATATTGTTATGGAAAACCCTCTGTTCTGGAATTTGGGAGAGACTTCGAAGGGCCTCCATGTCTGTCAGCGTGTTTCAAACTGATTCCTTTATGACAGAAAGAAAGACAATGGGGGTCGTTTACCATGTGATATACCCCAGTTTTCTGGCGTTAGCATAAAAAGTCTCAGAATGCGGTGCAAATAACCTTTGTGCCCCAATCTGAAACTTTCCCCCCTAACGTCGGGTCTAAAAAAAGGGGACGTAGTATTGGCAGGGAAGCGGCAGAAAGCCTCTCACTTATCATTTTCAACGCCTGTTTTAGGCTTAGAAAATGGTCTACATTTAAGCCAACAAGGGAGCTGTTTTACATTTAGACTGGCGGTAGATACCCGAAGTAATGTGGAGGCCAGCGCCTCTACATAACTTTGGCGGATCCTCCACGAGAGCAAGGGTTTATTCAGCTTAATAAATGTGCCCCAATCTCTTTCTCTGAGGAACAATGCCCTGCAGAGTATTTTATTATCAGCAGACATTATTAGGTGGATTACATTCATCAAATCAGTGTAAAGCAAAACCTCACATTTACCTATTACTGTGAAGACTGGACATGACACAAATCACATAGGGTACAGGAAACATTGTACATATATCTCTATAAGGAGAATCTCCAAGTTCCCAATAGTATACCAGTATGAAATGGTCTAGTCTAGATTGCACCATCCTATGGACATACTGTAGAGTATGAATTCTAAACGACCCTACAATAAGGGAGATGAAGGGGGATGTGTGAGATTTATCATTTCCCCCCTTTTTCTTATTTACATGCATCAACAGCCGACTACTTCCCATCACCCTGATGGCAGGAGGAGAACTTCCGAACTCTTTACCCATTCATTGAGCTGCGTTCTGTATGTAAACAGCATCATACCTGGGAGGAGTAGTAGTACCAGTCATCAGCTTCTCATACTGTGTAGTATTCTAGAAATCCAGCTCCTCAGATCTATACATTTACTAGGACTGGGTGATGGTTGACAACCTTATTGTCCCAGACGTTATATAACACATCATTTAGTGACTGTCTGTAGTGGCAGCATGATCAGTCTCAGCAGGCACACTATCAGTTAGTGCATCATGCTTGGCTTCAAGGTTCAGGAATCAGGATCCTTTTGCAGTGACCATGTATCCAAGTGTGTTTGCCTTGGAGCTTCGCGGGTGTGGCCATAGTGAGCCGTATTTAGGCTGACTCCCTATATCTCAGCTTAAAAACTTCCTGAAGCATCTCTTTAACACCACGCAGTCACCAGGTTTTAAATCATGAGTTCCCTGGATATAGTTAGTATCTGGGGTGGAAGAAAGTATTAATCTAATGATCACAGCACTCGGGCTAATTATGACCGGTTTGGGTGCACGTCACAGTTGTTCCAAACTCCACCTTGTGGAACTCAATTGATACAAGATAGATGAGACTGCACTCCAGATTTGTTGTATGCTAAGTGAATTTATTCCGGCTGCCTGCTTCCATAAGCGTGCTCACACCTGATGAAGGGCACTCATTATGCCCGAAACCTTGTAATATTGAATTGCACCACCATGTCCGGCTGAATAAATTCACTTAGCATACAACAAATCTGGAGTGCTAGGGTGGAAGAAAGAACATGGTTATGAGTTTCAATTTGATGATCATGCAGTTCCTGGACATGCTTGGGACAGTAAGCCATGAGTAGCTTACAGCTGCGTTTCCTCCACACTTCTGAATTTTCAATCTCTGGGTGCCATTGAAGCATTGCACACTGCCACTTTGGGGGTGGTAGGGCAAATGGAACACTTATTCTATCCCTAGGGTTGCTGTGGTCTCCTTCATAAGTTCACCAGTAAAATGGGTGCCCCTATTACATTTTATGGCCTCTGTCAACCCATATCTCCAGATAACTTTACTTCTTAGTTTCTCAGCTGTCTTGTTCGCTTTGGTCACAGGCCAGGCTTCGGGTCATCCTAAAAACAAATTACACAGACCAAGACATATTTGTAAGAAACCACCTTAGGTAACTGACTGTAGTCCACTTGCAATCTCTGAAAGTGGTAATCTGGTTTCGGGGTACATCTCTTTGGAACTCGGGGAGGCCTGCTTGGGTTATGTCTTGCACATGTAGTGCATCCTTACACAAACTGAGCAGCCATATTCTGGAGCCCTGGAACAAGCCAGTTCTGCAAGACTACAGCACACATTGCTCCTTTGGAGTTGTGAGCCACGGCATGAGCCAGGATAGCCATCATGGGAAACAAACAGGATAGGCAGACGTTAGTGTGTACGGGCTACAGCCCTCTTTCTCCTTGTGTGGCACCTTCCACCATCTACACATCTTTCTCTTGAGGGGATGTCTGGTTCTGGAAGATTTGTAACAATTCTATGACAACTGTAGCCAGAGCTGATGGGGTAGCTACCATCAAGGGTAGTAATACTGCCTTTTTGTCTGCTTGATCTGCCAGGCCATTCCTCATAACCAAGGGCGTAGCTAATGGCTCATGGGCCCTGGTGCAAGAGTTCAGCTTGGGGCCCCCTTCACTCAGTGCTTTGTGTGTTTTCTTATGCGGCACAAGAGTCTTTGGGCCCCCTAAGGCTCCTGGGCCCGGTAGCGACTGCTACCTCTGCACCCCCTATAGCTACGCCCATGCTCATAACCACAGGGGTTTGCTCTTTGGTATGTACTGACACCTTCAATAAGGCTGCCCCTTTAGGTAATGAAAATTAGTCTAATAGCTGTTATACATTTTTGGCATTCTTCAAATCTACCTCCTGCGCTGAGCAACTAGAAGGAAGTGGTTTTTGTATCACTGCCTTACCATTTTAGACTACAGTGTCACGTGCAGAAGGCCCGAGGCAGACCTCTGGCAAACAGGACACAAGTAAGATTCAGACCAGGGACCAACTGGTTACTTTATTACATGACAGTACAGCAGCTTAGGCAATAGTAGTAGCACTACCACAGAACCAAGTGCACCGTCAGACCAAAGGCAAACCCAGAGGGCGAAGGATGATCGGGATGAACTGGGCCAAGGGCTCACTGGTCGCACCTCCAGGAAGGTCCCGGTACACTTGGCCGCTACGTGCAGAGAACCACGCTGGTGCAAGCACCAGCAGAATGGACAAACACAGGAACAGAAGCAGTAAAGCACTGCAGGACAGACAAGGAACAGACTAGATCAGAAGCAGTAGGCATTGGACATAGGACAGGATCAGAAGCAGTTTAGCACTGCCAGCCTATACATGGAACAGAGTGGATCCAGACAGAGAACAGGTACCGAAGAACAGGCAAGGCATGGACAGAAGAAAAGACAAAGCAACAACAACAATGCATTACCAGGCGACACCACACAAAGGGCAAATGGCAAAACCCCCCTAGGTCAGCAGTGAGGTGCTACACCCAGCAAAGCAGAAGATAGACTGACCCCAAGCCCCACAGCTCCCAGGTAGATAAAGCTGGATAAGGAGGGCATCTGATAAGCCACACCCAGGAACGGACCAGGGAAAGTTAACCCCAGCAGAACCAACAGGGAGGGGAGCCTGCACGAACAGGGAACTAAAGACACAGCCTGCAATACTGAACATTGCCCCTGGCAACCAGCATAGACGGAGTCACCCACAGCCAGTACGCCAGAGCACAAACAACCTGTGAAACAAACAGAAATGCATCCATACTCAGACCCTGTTCACACACAAGGCCGCAACCAACACGCATCACAGAACCAGCATACATGGGGAAACTCACAGCCAGTAGACAAAGCGCATGCAGCCAGCCTCCATGGCATCAGTAACAGGAACCACAGAGATGAAGACACAGGAAGCCACAGACACAGGCCACAGATTACACACAACACCACAGCCAGCAAGCAGCCCCAAGCAACCAGCATACACAAGTGTCAGCCTGCAGCCAGTACATAAGAGAGCCTGCTGCCAGCCTGCAGGGCACCAGTGACAAGAACTGCACAGAGAAGCAGACACGGGGAGAGCAAACATTCACAGGCAGCAGTTCCACAAAACACCGCAGCCGCAAGCAACCAGCTTACACAGGTGTCAGCCTGCAGCCAGTACGCGAGAGAGCCTGCCGCCAGCCTGCACGGCACCGGTGACAAGAACTGCACAGAGATGCAGACATGGGGAGAGCAAACATTCACAGGCAGCAGTTCACACAAGACACCACAGCCTACACGGCCACAACTGTCACAGTGAACCGCACCGTGACATACAGCATAGCTGGTAATGAATTTCCTTTGGTTCGCATTCCACTATCTAGGACCATTTACAAAAATACTCAGCAAAAGGATTAGTGAGACGTACATAGGTGATATTTTGCCAACGCTTTCGTTTCCTTGTCCTTCAGTGCCTGACAATCATTTTCATGTGACATAACAAACTGGTCCTCTTCATCATTGGCCAGTTGAAAAGGTGAGGGTGGTGTCTCAATGCCCCCCATTTTTTTTATAAATATCTTTCAAAATTAAGGGTTTGTAATAAGTGCAACCTCATACACCGTATTTGTTGACTCGGTGGAAAGGTGCCTGGTCTGGGCTTGCTGTAAGGTTTTCAGACACTAAGTGGGGCAATGTGAGAAGGCATCTTCTTGATGAGTTCAGCTCCAGCTGCAACTGCTCATACACAGGGAGGCGATGATGTGATCCGGAGTGGCAAACAGTGATAACAGATTTTCACGGTAGCCAAAAAATGATAAATTGTGTGTTTTAAAAAAAAATTTGTATTTTAATCATTCTGACTTTTTCGGACGTGGCGATATGTAATATATTTAATTTTTATTGTGTTTGTATTTTATATGTAAAATTAGGAAATGGGGTGATTTAAAATTTTAATATTTTGGGGGGGGTTTCAATTTTTTTTTTTTTACTTTTTATTTACTATTAGCCCCCCTTAGGGGCTAAAACCCTTGTCTATTCACCCTAATAGAGATCTATTAGGGTGAATAGGACTTCACACTGTCCCTGCTGCCCTGGGCTTTGTGCTCACAGCAGCAGGGAGCTTACCATGGTAGCCAGGGCTTCAGCAGCGTCCTGCTACCATGGTAACCGATCGGTCCCAGCTGGGGCTCCGATGAGAAGCTGCCACTGCGCCACCAATAGAGAGGGAGGGGGGGGGCCCTGGGGCCACTGCCACCAATGATTATAATACTGGGAGGGGGGTGCACTGCGCCACCAATGACTATAATACTGTTGATGGGGGGGGGGGAGCCGGGACCACTGTGGCGTTTCGAAATGTCAGCTTTATACAATCACGCATCTGTGAGAGAGCAGCCTCTATGCGCACTGAGGTGGCTTGTTAAATCACACATTCTCCAATTACAGTTTACGCATCAGACACCCAGGAGTTAATCAAGTAGCTTTTTAATCTGGAGATTGTATTACAAGATGTTGCAGGGAATCCAGACAGTAAAAAAATTATGCCAACAATAAACTCCTAGCTAAGAAGATGGAGATTGTCCTCAGAAAGCTGAGCACACACTAACAGCAATGCATGACAGGGAAAACAGGGAGTGGCTAGGCGCTGAACTAACTAGAAGCTGAAACAGAGGGGGGGGGGGGGAAGAAGAGAGGAGCATACCAATACACAATGCAAGATACTGAAACAGAACACTTCCCGTCTGGTATCGGTAGATACCACTAATTATATGCATACAATGTAATTGTATATAATAACAATAGCTTGCAGATGCAATAATGTCCATCTACCTGAAAAGGAATCATGCAATGAACATTTATTCAAATCGAAAAAGGATATGTCTTCAGTTCAGGCCATAGAGCTGGTACTGGAAGTAGTCTTAGAAGATGTTGAGCATCTTTGGTAGAACCTGGAAGTTCTGCAGGCATGAGTAACACAACTTCTTTAACAGGGCGGAAGAAGGTATTGATTACTCCACGTCTCGCAGTTCTTACTTCCACCTTACGAACTTTCCCATCCGAACTGGATACCACTTTAGTAATAAGTCCAGTAGGCTAGTTGAGACGATCAACTTGTTTGTCTCTTAACAGAACAAAATCTCCTTCCTTTAAATTAAGCCTTGGTTCTTGCCACCTTCTGCGTTCTTGCAAGAGGCAGAGGTACTTTCTTCTCCACCTTTTCCAGAACTGACTGGCGAGATGTTGTACCTGCTTCCACTGAAACTTATAAAGGTTGTGCTTTTTGAAAACGCTAGATGGCACAGGAATGTTTCCTATCTTTTCTGGTTTATTCTTGAGTGATCTTTTATGCACCCCAGATGTTGATTTCTTCTTTTTTTACAACAGGAGATTGTCTGTTGCTTTCATTAGAAGCTGTGCGAGACTTGGTTCTCCTTGATCTTGCCAAAGATTTAGAGCGAGAGCGCTTATTTTGTTAGGCTGATTTAGATGTAGATTGCTTTCTGTCTACGGTTCGTGAACACGTATGCTCATGTCTGCTTTTCACTTCTGAAATGGGATCTGTCTTTGTACATACAGACTTAGGTTGTTGACATGCAGTATTTGTCATGGACATTGGCAGTGAACTTTTCCCTGTGGTTTCCAGAAAAGCCTGAGCAATATGAAGGTGCTCATCCGTTGAAGACTGGGAAAAACTATGATCCTCTTGGGTGCAATCAACAACTGCAGATGGAACTGAAGGTTCTTGCAAAGTATCTGAAATAAACTCTTCCTCTGTTGAAGGAACCTCATTTATAGAACGTTCAGAAGATACTTCCTTTACAGAATTAAACTCATTGTCAAATGGGTGACTGGAAGGCTCACATTTCTGCAATGTCTCATCAGAACTACATGAATCAGAAGGCTTGTTGTCAGTGAAGATATAGAATTAATTATGATAAACTGTGTGAGGACTGCAAAGCTGGGAAGGGCTTGCTTGAAGAGGGCTCCAATTGAGATCCTGAAGGCCCTTCTATCCAGGAGCATTCTTCTGCAGCTGACTCCTTGGGAATTAAGCTGCTTTCTGATGAACAAGTTTTTAGAATATTTGGGCAAGGAACCTCTTGCACATAGTAGTGGTTAGGACACTGCCTGAAGTAAGAAGTTCGTCCCCCTATTAATACGTCAGTTCTGAAGGAGTGTATTTGGCAGGGTCTGCTGGCTCTATTGAGACATACATTCCCCATGGTGACCCAACCCACTGTAAGTTTCTGGGCATATTGAGCGTTGAAAGGGCCATTGAGAAGTTCAAAGACCTTATGAGCCTCAAGAATGTCTCTACCTAGCAAGAGTAAGATCTCTCTGGCTATGTTCCTGAGATGAGGGTAATGCTGTGCGACTTCAGGTGTGAGAATCTCATCCCTTGCGTCCGGCAATTTGTCACACTCAATAAGGGTTGGAAAAGAGAGTTTCTTATCTCCTTTGATGGGCTTCAAGGTGAAACCATTAGCTCTTCTGCCTGAGGTTGTCACAAGACCAGATTATGTTCCTAGGGTGTAGGGTGTAGTTTCTCCCTTTATCCTGAACAGATCAAAGAACTTAGGGCTAGCTAGGAATCGATTATTTTGGTCATCTAGACATCTAGAATAGCATACATTCTTATGGTCTTTGGTCGTGCAGTAGGAAACACATACACGAGGCAAATCTTAGAACAAGACTTACCACACACAAGTCCTTCTCCACATACCTCTGTGCATCTGGGGGAGTGACGGTAGTGGTTGGTCGGTCAGCACTCTCCTTGCCATGACTCTCCCCGCCTCGATCGGAATGGGGCTTGTGCCAGCTAACTGGTTCTAGGTTCCGCCTGATTGGTCCGGGGTGAACGGCGGACACATGTACATCAATATTACATTCAGAACACTTGACTGGAACCTCACAGTCTCTGGTGAAGTGCTCAGTGGATGCACAGCATCTGAAGCAGATATCATGACTCCTTAGGAACTCCTTACGTTCCTCAAAGGGCTTTGCTATGAAGATATGGCATTTCCTTAAAGGATGTGGTTTATCATGGATAGGGCAATGATGATCGGGTTCCTTAGGGCTTTCATTTCCATTGGAAGCGGCTGCGTTAGTAGTGGGCACAACCCCTGTCTTTTTTTACAGAAATTAGACTTTTAGGGTTTCTCTGTCTGGGACTGAAAGTTTCGTGTCTCTGTTTAGTAGACAAAGATGTTGGTCCCCAAGGTGCTGAAACTCGGATCGTTTTTAGCTCTAGCTAAGTCCTTGATGAATTTACAGAAGAATGAAAATGGTGGAAAGGGAACACGATGTTGCTCCTAGTATTTTGAACTTGTTGTTGCCCATTGGTCTTGAATATTGAGGGGTAATTTCTCTAAGATCAGGCCATGAGAGGTATCAAGAAAGCTGAGACCTGGTAGCTGCAGGTCTCCCGTGACGATTTGAAACTCAAGAAGAAGGTCACTTAATTTCTGAAACCCTTGGCGGTCTGTATTGGATAATTCAGGAAAGTCATATAGTCGTTTAAATAAGGCACGTTCAACTACTTCTGAGCCGCCGTATGTCTGCTCTAATCTTTCCCATGCGAGACGAAGGCCTTTGACTGGTTCGTAGATATGAACGGTTTTGAGTCTCTTAACACAGTTAGACGACCATGGACCTAGCCATCTAAATAGTAAATCAAGTTCTTGTATAATCGGCACACCAAGGGTTTGAACTGTTGTCTTGAAGGTGGCCTTCCAACTTCTATAGCTTTCTGGGCGATCATCAAAGTTCGTAAGGCTAGTACTGATGAGGTCCCTGAGGGTGAGGTACTTAGCGATTTCTGATGCTTCATTTCTTTCCTGCATCATGGCGAAGGGAACTTCTCCCTCCCTGGTGTTGTTGGCACCATCTGATACCCTATGTTTGGGGGTTGGAAGATGGAATGGAGTGGCAGCTGGGTTGAGCGTAAGTGAAGGCTTCACATCTGGTAATGTTGGCGCCAGCGTCTTGGTCGCTATGCAACTAGTCTCAGGAGGTTTTAATGTGATTTGATGAGCTTGACCATCAAGCAGACCATGTGATTTTTATGTTATAAGGGAAAATAATAAATTCTCCAGAATACTCAACCCGAAACCGGACTTCAGTGATGAAGTGCTGCAGCTCAGCTTTAAAGAGGCAGGGCGCTGTGGATGGCACTGTTAAGGGAGCATAGTGCTGTGGAGGTCACAGTGCAATGGGCAGGTAGGGTGGCCATTCAGGCCACCCTCAAAAGACAGACTTAAAAACCCAGCCCCCAGGTCCCGCTAAGCCACACCCCTGATCCAGTTAGGCCACAAATCCTCCCACTCCGCAGCCAGAGGGGATTGAAAAAATGAAGGCAAAAATCAACTTCTGTGAGCTGCAGCGGTGGGAGGGAGGGTGACTTTCTCCCTGCAGCTCACGCTCAGACAGCATGGTGCTGCTGTCTGAGAGTGAGCTGTTCAAAAGGACATCCCTGTGTGAGATATTCTCAAAAAATGCATTAGCCAATAGAAGCCTGGTCACATGACCCTTATCAGCCAATAGAAGCTTGCAGGCCCTTAGTCTTCACATACACACCAGGTTTCCATAACAACCCAGCCATAAAGGGGCAGGGCGCTGTGGATGACACTGTTAGGGGGCAGAGTGCTGTGGTGGTCACAGTTAAGGGGACGGTCCGCTATGGAGGTCAATGTTAAGGAGCAGATTGCTGTAGAGGCCACTGTTAAGGGGACGGGGTGTTGTGGAAATCACTGTTAAGGAGATGGGGTACTGTAGAGGTCACTAATAAAGGGGCGGCCACTGTGGAGGTCACTGTTAAAGGGGCGGGCTGCTGTGGAGGGGGCGGGATGCTGTTGAGGTGACTTTTAAAAGTGCGGGCTGCGGTGAAGGTCTCTGATAAGGGGACGAGATGCTGTGGAGCTCACTGTTGAAGGAGAGGGGCGCTGTGGAGGTCTCTGTTAAGGGGACGGTCCGATATGGAGGTCAGCGTTAAGGGGTGGGGTGCTGTAGAGGTCACTGTTAAGGGGGCAGGCCGCTGTGGAGGTCACTGTTAAAGGGGCGGGGTACTGTAGATCTCACTGTTATAGTGGATACTGTCTATATCTTTTAACGACACATACAAACATTAAATGAAACAGATGAAATATACCCGTGCAAAGCCGGGTCCTTCAGCTAGTCTCTTATATATATAAAAATTAATTTCTTTCTGTCTGTTCTTTATGCATGGCCAAATAACTGGACCTATCTGCACCAAATTTGTCACATAGTTACATCAGGGGTCCGGGAAGGTTTTAGACCGGGTCTCAGCTATCTAGGACTTACCGTTCCTGAGATATTCCCAAAGAAATGCAAATATGGCACCATCACATGAGCCAATGATTAGCCACTGCATTAGCCAATAGAAGGCTACAGGTCTTTCACTCATATCCTGTCATACACACGGTCACATGACCTTTATCACCCAATTGAAGCTTAAAGGTCCTCCAGTCTCGTCATACACATAGTTTTACACCAGGTCTCCATAACAACCCAGCCATTTTTCTTCACTGCTGTAGGTCACCTTTAAAGGGGCAGAGCGCTGTGGATGGCACTATTAAGGGAGCGGAGTGCTGTGGAGGTCACAGTTCAGCTATGGAGGTTGCAGTTAAGGGGGATGCTGCTGTGGAGGTCACAGTTAGTGTTGAGGGGCGGGGTGCTGTACAGGTCACTGTTAAGGGGGCGAGGTGTTATGGAGATCGCATTTTAAGGGAACGGAACGCTGTGGTGGTCACTGTTAAGGGGGCGGGTTATTGTGGAAATCGTTGTTAGGGCTCATACACACGAACGTATTTTATTTCCATGTTTGTTCCATTTTTTTGCGGACCGTATGCGGAACCATTCACTTTAATGGATCCGCAAAAAAAACTGAAGTTACTCCGTGTGCATTCCGTTTCCGTATGTCCGTATTTCCCTTCCGCAAAAAAATAGAACATGTCCTAATATTGTCTGCATTACGGACAAGGATAGGACTGTTCTATGAAGGGCCAGCTGTCCGGAATGCACACGGATGTCATCCGTATTTTTTGCAGATCCATTTTTTGTGGACCGCAAAATACATACGGTCGTGTGCTTGAGCCCTTAAGAAGATGGGGTGCTGTGGAGGTCACTAATAAAAGGGTGGGTTGCTGTGGAGGTCACTGTTGAAGGGGCGGCTGTTGTGGAAGTCACTTAAGGCAGCATGGTACTGTGGGAGTCACTGTTAAAGGGGCGCACGCTGTGGCAGGTTACTGTTAAGGGGAAGGGCACTGTGGAAGTCACTGTTAAGGGGCGGGCCTCTGTGGAGGTCACTGTTAAGGCAGCGGGGTGCTGTGGAAGTCACTGTTAAAGGGGCGGGTGCTGTAGAGGTCACTGTTAAGGCAGCGGGATACTGTGGAAGTCACTGTTAAATGGGCGGGCGCTATGGAGGTTACTGTTAAGGGAGCAGGGCACTGTGGATATCACTGTTAAGGGGGCAAGCCATTGTGGAGGTTACTGTTAAGGCAGCAGGGTACTGTGGAAGTCACTGTTAAAGGGATGGGTGCTGTGGAGGTCACTGTTAAAGGGGGGTGGGCCGCTGTGGAGGTCTTTGTTGGGGGGCGAGTGGGGTGTTGTGGAGGTCACCGTTAAAGGGGCTGGGCTGCTGTGAAGGTCCCATTTTAAGGAGGCGGGGCACAGTGAGGGGGTCAGTGTTAAGGGGTGGGGGTCTGTGGAGTTTACTGTTAAAGGGGCGGGTGCTGTAGAGGTCACTGTTATACTGTCGATATATTTTATCCTCACACACAAACATGAAATAAAATATATATATAGAGAGAGAGAGAGACATGCATAAGTGTATATAGACAATCGGTACCTATATACGTAAAGACACTTTTTATAAATACACACACACATACATAAATATATATATATATAGACATAAATACACACACATGCATGCATACAAATGGACACATATATACATACATAGATAAATATATATGCACATATACACAAACGTAGCAAACACAGATTGGTCACTTATCTTTCTACGTTTTCTTCCTGACCTCTGCATACTTCCTCCTGAGCGCAGACCGCTGGGCAGCATCAATCAATGTCAGCGGGCACTCGTAGAGCCGGCTCCTCATTGGCTCCGCTGATATGTAACGCTGCTGCCCTGCGCCCCTCCTGAGCCTGCACTCCAGAGTGAGTCCTGGCAGATAGGCAAATAAATAGCTTTCTTTATGGGGCAACCCTACTGACAGCGCTCATGCACGAGAGTTTGGCTGGCTTTGTCAAACAGCTGGCTGTCAGTCACAGGCGAAGGGCCGGCGAAGGGAGCACGGTTACCTTGACTTGAAGAAAGGAGGCCACTGTCCCCTTGACTTCAAGCTCAACTGAAAATAGCGTGCGCAGGGGATAGAAGAAGGTTTTTCATGCTTTTGCTGCATCTGATTGCAGAAAGAAAATGATCACTAGAAACACACTGCTGGCTAATACAGGTACAGCTGGCGGTTTGGGTGAGACAGGGTACCTTTAACGCCACATGATGCAGGCCATATATGGCTGCCGACCGCAGACTGTGCTCTGCACTTTCTCACCAATTTCTGCACTGTCGCAGAGAGAACCAGAGCCCTGACTATGGACCAGGACTAGTGTTGAGCAAACTTGTTTTTTAAGTTCGGCGTCCAAGGTTCGGGTTCATCGAAGAATCCCACTATGGATTCCAAATTCCGTTATGGTCCGTGGTAGCGGAATCCATAACGGGATGCTTCGATAACCCGAAGCCGAACTTTGGACGCAGAACTTAAAACACAAGTTCACTCAACACTAAACAGGACCAATAATAGAAAGAAAAGGAATGTGCCGTGGTGTACGGGACTATGCCCATAAATACTCGTTGAGAGAGCCACGCACACTCTATCGAATATAATATGCAATGTGGATTTATTGTATAGCACTCACAATTGGTGAAAAAATTGATGAAAAAAATTATAATAGAAATTATTTTTTTCACCTATTTTTCCCCAATTTTGAGTGCTATACAATTAATCCACATTGCATCTTATACTCGATTACGTGTATGTGGCTCTCTCAACTCAAGTATGGACCAGGACCTTCTGTGTATCTGCTGCACTGCCAGAGCTCAAGGACCTGGGGTGATGTCACTGTCATGTGATCAGTGCAGGGGGAAGGGCTCAACACTGGAAAGGAAATAAAGTAGTGAAGGACCTGTAATGATGTCACTGTCATGTGATCATTGTAGGGGCGGAGCTCAGCACTGGAAAGGAAATAAAGTGGCGAAGGACCTGTAATGATGTCACTGTCATGTGATCATTGTAGGGGGCGGAGCTCAGTACTGGAACGGAAATAAAGTGGCGAAGGACCTGTAATGATGTCACTGTCATGTGATCATTGTAGGGGGCGGAGCTCAGCACTGGAAAGGAAATAAAGTGGTGAAGGACCTGTGATGATGTCATTGTAATGTGATCATTGTAGGGGGCGGAGCTCAGTACTGGAAAGGAAATAAAGTGGTGAAGGACCTGTGGTGAAGGACCTGTGATGATGTCATGATCATGTGATCAGTATAGTGGGCGGAGCTTTTCTGGTGATGATCTGATCACATGACGGTGACATCACAACAGGTCCTTCCGCTCTGGCAGTGCAGCAGACATACGGCAGGTCCTGGTCCTAGGAAAGGCCTTTGTTCTCTTTCCAGCCTGCAGGTAAGATGAGCTGTGGGGAGACAGTGTGGTGGAGAGCTCAGACATGTCACCTCTGGAGATTTTTCTACTGCTGATTTTCCTGACCTCACCAATCCTATTATGTAGCACTAAAAAATATGGGGGTCATTTATTAAGAGCAGCGTTTTAGTGCTGGTGGTGGATCGCTGAAGTTATGAAGAGGCGCCGGCTATAACTGCGGCGGATCCACCACTGGTCTAAATGTCAGACGGCTTCCTAGCTGGCTTAGATTCAGATAATTTTATATGCCTGAAACAGGTGTAGAAAATGGTAAATAAGACGGGCCTTCTGGTCCGTCCCCTTCTCCGCCCACACACGCCCCCTTTTTTTTAGACCTGGCGTGAGTGGGGAATAGTCGCAGACTGTGGTGCAAATAACCTTTAGCGCCACAATCTGCGCCAGGTATGCGTCAAAAATTGCTACATTTCTGATAGTAAATAACCCCTTATATTTGTACAGCGTCAGGCAGTAAATAGAAGATAAGAAAAGACTGATTCCTGAGCGGTCAATACCTTATAATGGCTAACTGAGAAGATGATGGCACCACTGTGAGCTTTGAGGCTCCTTGAGCCTCTTCTTCTTCTCAGGACGGGATCTGAAGAGTCACATATTTGTACACCGGAGGTAGAGGAGACAAGTGATGCTACACAGATCAATATGAGTGTTGAAGCAGTAAATTGTTGGAGCGCTTATAGATAAGGATTATAGACAAAGAGTGTGAACGTTTTATTGTCCTAGCCAATAGTCCTGTCCAGTCCATGAATGTGAGGAACCCAAGAGGTCTGAGGGCCACATTCCTTACAAGATGTAGAAGGACATAAATCCATGCGACACGTTCATTGTTGTATTCCCAGACGCTCCTGTCTATCTTAGATTTGAAATTGCCTTTTACTATCAAACCTTTCATGTCTGTGATGTTGTGGTCATGGCTGCAAAAGTGTTTAGGTCCAGACGTCCTTTCTTCTTTTACTGTGTGATGATGAGAGATCATTCTTGTTCCAAGAGGCCCCCAGTAGGACTTTTGGTACCTACAATCGGGTAGACCACATGTGATGTGGGGCAGGTGCATTCATGGACTGGATTATCTATTAGAGGACAGAAAAAACCTACTGATCTATGTCCTTATCTAGAAGTGCTCCAGCAATTTCCTGCCACAAATGTTTCCTCCTCCACTCATATCGATCTGTAAAACATTACTTGTCTCCTCTACCTCATTGTTCCTATGTACTTTGGTGTATAAATATGTGAATCTTCAGATACTGTCTTAGGAGAAGCCTGAGGAAGAGGCGCAAGAGGGGCCTCAAAAGCTTACAATAGAGTCATCATCTTTTTCAGTTAGCCATTAAAAGGTATCAACCATTGAGGAATCTCAGTCTTTTTTATCTTCTATTATGTGGTGGATATGAAATGTTATGTAAAGGGTTAAATCCGCAGGAAATGTCTGATACACCATGACTACTGTAAACACAGACAGCGGAAGTGTTAGAGGAGCAGATGGGATACAGGTGGCAGTGCAGGATGGAGGAGTAGTAGTAGGGATAGTGGGGGTTGTCAACAGTTAGATTTCATGTAGAGAACCGGGGCCCAGTTCAGCTCTCTCCAGTCTCTTCTCTAGGAGCTCTGGACACAGCTGAGCACAGCCCAGAGGTGGGACCTGCATCTATCAGACACTTATCTTCTGTGGAGCCACCAGAAATCTCCATGTTGGGGCCCCTGGAATCCATGTGGTGGGGGCTCTGAGAAGCGGGGCCCCTCCAGGCTTAGGACGTGCAGTTCTGGAGGTGACATCTGGTCTTGTCCCCTGGATAATTTCCTCTCCTCTTCTTATAAAGGCGCCTGCAGCACTAGAAGCCTCCAGCTCCTCCAGTTCTCTCCTCTTCTCCTGAATGACCACCAAGGATGGACGGGAAGGAGATCAGCAGAAGAATATTAGACCTCACCTTGGAGATCATCTCCCTGCTGAGCGGAGAGGTAAACTTCTCTAGATTTCTCTCCTCTGTATTGTATTCTGTAACAAGTCAGACATCGGGAAGGAGAATCCATCATAGGAAGTGATAGGAAGAGTCCAGGGTCCTGGAGAACGGCCCCCAGACCTTCCAAGTGACGGAGAACCTGAAGATCAGCCCCCAGTATGGTGAGTGATGTGTCATGTGACCAGTGACCAATAGTCATGTAGGAGCCATGAGGAGGTAAGTAGGCACGTTGTACCAGGAGGAGAGGCCGGAGGAGAGCACATGGCCCCTGAAGGGTGTATTCCCTAAGTGTCTCTCTCCATCCACAGGAGTACACAATAGTGAAGAAGACATCGGGGGACTGTGTGACTCCCATCATCCGTCTCCAGGAGTCAGGAGGGCGGAGCAGGAAACATGAGCAGAAGATCCTAGAGCTCACCCACAAGATGATGGAGCTGCTGACTGGAGAGGTGACACTGCTGGGAATGCTGGGAAATTCTCCAGTAACAGCACTGGAGGGTCCGGGTGATGACGGTGTCATTGTGTTGTCAGGTTCCTATAAGGTGTCAGGACGTCACTGTCTATTTCTCCATGGAGGAGTGGGAGTATATAGAAGGACACAAGGATCTGTACAAGGAGGCCATGATGGAGGAGCACCAGCCTCTTATATCACAAGGTAAGAGCCGTCATGTGCAGTGTGTACACGTGTGTGCAGTGACATGTAATGGAGGAGCACCAGCCTCTTATATCACAAGGTAAGAGCCGTCATGTGCAGTGTATACACGTGTGTGCAGTGACATGTAATGGAGGAGCACCAGCTTCTTATATCACAAGGTAAGAGCCGTCATGTGCAGTGTATACACGTGTGTGCAGTGACATGTAATGGAGGAGCACCAGCCTCTTATATCACAAGGTAAGAGCCGTCTTGTGCAGTGTATACACGTGTGTGCAGTGACATGTAATGGAGGAGCACCAGCCTCTTATATCACAAGGTAAGAGCCGTCATGTGCAGTGTATACACGTGTGTGCAGTGACATGTAATGGAGGAGCACCAGCCTCTTATATCACAGGGTAAGAGCCGTCATGTGCAGTGTATACATGTGTGTGCAGTGACATGTAATGGAGGAGCACCAGCCTCTTATATCACAGGGTAAGAGCCGTCATGTGCAGTGTATACACGTGTGTGCAGTGACATGTAATGCAGGAGCACCAGCCTCTTATATCACAAGGTAAGAGCCGTCATGTGCAGTGTATACACGTGTGTGCAGTGACATGTAATGGAGGAGCACCAGCCTCTTATATCACAGGGTAAGACCCGTCATGTGCAGTGTATACACGTGTGTGCAGTGACATGTAATGGAGGAGCACCAGCCTCTTATATCACAAGGTAAGAGCCGTCATGTGCAGTGTATACACGTGTGTGCAGTGACATGTAATGGAGGAGCACCAGCCTCTTATATCACAAGGTAAGACCTGTCATGTGCAGTGTATACACGTGTGTGCAGTGTCATGTAATGGAGGAGCACCAGCCTCTTATATCACATGGAAAGAGCCGTCATGTGCAGTGTATACACGTGTGTGCAGTGACATGTAATGGAGGAGCACCAGCCTCTTATATCACAAGGTAAGAGCCGTCATGTGCAGTGTATACACGTGTGTGCAGTGACATGTAATGGAGGAGCACCAGCCTCTTATATCACAGGGTAAGAGCCGTCATGTGCAGTGTATACACGTGTGTGCAGTGACATGTAATGGAGGAGCACCAGCCTCTTATATCACAGGGTAAGAGCCGTCATGTGCAGTGTATACACGTGTGCAGTGACATGTAATGGAGGAGCACCAGCCTCTTATATCACAGGGTAAGAGCCGTCATGTGCAGTGTGTACACGTGTGTGTAGTGACATGTAATGGAGGAGCACCAGCCTCTTATATCACAGGGTAAGAGCCGTCATGTGCAGTGTATACACGTGTGTGCAGTGACATGTAATGGAGGAGCACCAGCGTCTTATATCACAAGGTAAGAGCCGTCATGTACAGTGTATACACGTGTGTGCAGTGACATGTAATGGAGGAGCACCAGCCTCTTATATCACAAGGTAAGAGCCGTCATGTGCAGTGTATACACGTGTGTGCAGTGACATGTAATGGAGGAGCACCAGCCTCTTATATCACAGGGTAAGAGCCGTCATGTGCAGTGTATACACGTGTGTGCAGTGTTATGTAATGGAGGAGCACCAGCCTCTTATATCACAGGGTATGAGCCGTCATGTGCAGTGTATACACGTGTGTGCAGTGACATGTAATGGAGGAGCACCAGCCTCTTATATCACAAGGTAAGAGCTTTCATGTGCAGTGTATACACGTGTGTGCAGTGACATGTAATGGAGGAGCACCAGCCTCTTATATCACAAGGTAAGAGCCGTCATGTGCAGTGTATACACCTGTGTGCAGTGACATGTAATGGAGGAGCACCAGCCTCTTATATCACAGGGTAAGAGCCGTCATGTGCAGTGTGTACACGTGTGTGCAGTGACATGTAATGGAGGAGCACCAGCCTCTTATATCACAAGGTAAGAGCCGTCATGTGCAGTGTATACATGTGTGTGTAGTGACATGTAATGGAGGAGCACCAGCCTCTTATATCACAAGGTAAGACCCGTCATGTGCAGTGTATACATGTGTGTGCAGTGACATGTAATGGAGGAGCACCAGCCTCTTATATCACAGGGTAAGAGCCGTCATGTGCAGTGTATACACGTGTGTGCAGTGACATGTAATGGAGGAGCACCAGCCTCTTATATCACAGGGTATGAGCCGTCATGTGCAGTGTATACACGTGTGTGCAGTGACATGTAATGGAGGAGCACCAGCCTCTTATATCACAAGGTAAGAGCTGTCATGTGCAGTGTATACACGTGTGTGCAGTGACATGTAATGGAGGAGCACCAGCCTCTTATATCACAAGGTAAGAGCCGTCATGTGCAGTGTATACACCTGTGTGCAGTGACATGTAATGGAGGAGCACCAGCCTCTTATATCACAGGGTAAGAGCCGTCATGTGCAGTGTGTACACGTGTGTGCAGTGACATGTAATGGAGGAGCACCAGCCTCTTATATCACAAGGTAAGAGCCGTCATGTGCAGTGTATACACGTGTGTGCAGTGACATGTAATGGAGGAGCACCAGCCTCTTATATCACAAGGTAAGACCCGTCATGTGCAGTGTATACACGTGTGTGCAGTGACATGTAATGGAGGAACACCAGCCTCTTATATCACAAGGTAAGAGCTGTCATGTGCAGTGTGTACACGTGTGTGCAGTGACATGTAATGGAGGAGCACCGGCCTCTTATATCACAGGGTAAGAGCCGTCATGTGCAGTGTATACACGTGTGTGCAGTGACATGTAATGGAGGAGCACCAGCCTCTTATATCACAGGGTAAGAGCCGTCATTTGCAGTGTATACACGTGTGTGCAGTGACATGTAATGGAGGAGCTCCACAGTTTATTCTCACATTACATTAGAGGCTATGTGTTCTTTATATGTCAGTCATATCTATAGGGCTCCTGTCACATGTTGGGAGCGTGTCCTTCTGGCCTCCATCAGGCCGGTATAGTAGACTGCACTGCTCTATCAGAGTCGTCCTGTAAAATCCGTGCTCCGCAGCGTATACATTGTAGATAATACATGGAGTTATAGGAAATGTCCGCCCCTGTATGACCGTACAGGGCCTGACGTCGGAGCTTCTGTCAGGGGAAGATATTAGCAAACCCTCCGCACATTTGTTCTGCTGGAGACTCAGACGTGGTGTGAACAGGTCCTTACTGTAATAAGGAGAGTCCATGTGACTTTCCAGTTGTTCTCCTGCCCTTGATTTCTGGGATCCTCTAGTCACTCCACAAGCAGAGAAGATACAACCTGCTACACGTGACTGGAGGAAGAGGACAGTCACAGAAATGTCTGCAGCTTATCTGCCATGTGTGAACGCGCTCTTAGATAACCAGTGGCTGATCTGTGCTGCTCCTATAATCTGTCCAACGTGGGATTGTAAGGTTCTTCCATATGGAGACAGTGCACAACAGGGAAGTTCTGCAGGGGTGGGGCTTAAGATGCTCCATTGTGTCAGAATCCAATCACTTGGAGGTATATAATGTGTTACTTGTCGCTCTGCTGGTTTTAGAATACGAGGAGGCCAAATAAATCTAGTCTCCCTCTAAACCCAGATAACTGACGACCATCCGAGATGAAAAACAGATCCATATACAAATCTACATCACATTAGTCAGTACCGGCCCGGTACTGCTTCATCACCTCCATAACACAGTGCAGGAACGTGGCGGTGTCTGTATAGTTTCCGATTTGCCTATTATCCTCACCATATAATATTTCACAGCACATCAAAGTGTGGAAGCCGCATGGAGTCCATTAAGTCACCCAACTCGAGGCTTCTCCTCATTTCCATCATCTTCCGGGGCATGAGCTCTATTTCCTCCTAGAGGATTGCATGTTATATCTGCCACATATATACATTTAATAAAAAGACATCAATAAAACTGGATCTGTCACCAGGATCAACCTGAGAAGTATGTAACTGTCCTTCTAATGAAGCTGTGTCTCAGAGATCTCAGAGGTTCCAGTTCCTGTCCAGCATGGCGGCAGTCCCTCTCATGGTGATCTCATGGGCTCACAGAAAACCTCAAGTTTTTACCTAGGCTTATAGCCAGCACAGCACCCCAATAGCATTCTGCTGGTGTGCAATTGTAAAAAAAAATTAAACGCGTTGCACTATAGCAAAAGCATTTTACAGAAATAATACCATTTTTATACCAGTGAAATTAAACGCAAATTACACTATAGATAGACATATTACTGGGTAGCCATGCTTTTAGACCCTTGCTTTCAAAGCAAAATATGGGACTGTTTTCCTCCTGCCAAAAGGAAGGACAAATTACTTTTTTACCAGGGAACACTGTGTACACAGCTTGCCTCAGCTTTTGGCGAGCGGACGCCTGCCTTCAGCCTGTCTGAAAGAGAGACCCCACTGAAGAGTCACCCACCTCCCACCATCTCTGCTGCTACAAACTGCAACAGCAGCCAGATCAATCTCCAGAACATGATGGAACCGTTTTTTTACGTGCTGCTCCAGGCTGAGTCAAATCAGTAAGCGGAGACCTACCGCCGGATAATCAAGTTTATATTTTAAAAAGTCACATTTTAAACTTTTGATTTGTAATGTTAGTATTTTTTTGGGCGTGTATTACGCCAATATTGATAAATGAATTGAATGAAGATTTCTAACTCTGAACATACATCTTGGTTCCTCTCGGAGGTTCTTACTCCTGTTTCATTGTCTTGTTGGTGGTTGTTTGGAGATACTGGTGCTCACAGGGAGGGGAGGGGGTTGTTCACTTGGATTGTTATTTGATGCCTGTCCTCATGTTAGAGGGCGATTTTGATGTCACCCCTTTAATGTTAAAAATGTTCAACAGATGTACAAAAAAAAAAGAAAATGATAAAAACTCATGCACAGATATTTTTGTTGGTACTTTTATAAAAGAGCAGCTACATACATGTGATGTTTCGGTCCATAGACCTTTATCAAACTGTATCAAATAAAATAAAATCACTATATGTGAGAGACATTTGAGCTACAAAATAAGAAACGGGAAATACATAATGATATATACTCCATAATATTCGATCCATGATTTACAAAACACGATTAATATATAATCAGTAAAATGTATGTAATGCACTATATGCCTGTGGTGCTGGCATGCTTATAAACCAACACGTGCAGCAGCACATGGACAGTCAAGAGATCTGGTCTTGTATTCCTGAACACCTTTTTTATTATTGCATTGTACCCATTTTGAGCTAAAAATAATTTTTCTAAATTGGTCTTTATTAAAAATAGGGAGTCCTTTTCTCTGTACTGGCCTGAGATGCTCTAGTAGCACCCTTTTGGATTTTCTGTCTTTTCCGTCAGACTAGGAGCTGATGGGCTCCTTATCTCTGCTCTCTGACCTCCTAAACACTCATTATAGCTCAATCCTTATCTTAGTGATAAGAATGTTTTTTAAATAAGTGTTTACGACTAGAGATGAGCGAACATTTAAAAAAAGTCCGTTGTTCGGGGTTCGGGTGGTGGTTAATTGCGCATCCCGTTATGGATTCCACAATAGCGCATATGGAATCCATAAGGGGCGGCTGCCACCAACCCGAACTGTAGAACAGCTGAGGACCTGGCGTGACGTCACTGTCATGTGATCAGTGCAGGCGTGGCTCAGCACGGGATCAAATCCCGTGCTGAGCCACGCCCCCTGCACTGATCACATGACAGTGACGTCACGCCAGGTCCTTCAGCTGTTCTACAGTTCGGGTTGGTGGCAGCCGCCCCTTATGGATTCCATATGCGCTATTGTGGAATCCATAACGGGATGCGCAATTAACCACCACCCGAACCCCGAACAACGGACTTTTTTTAAATGTTCGCTCATCTCTATTTACGACCTCTCAGTAGTTTAGAGATAAGGTTTGTTAGATGACCGACACAAAGTCAAATTTCTAGTCACACATCTAGAAAAACTGTTAGATGACCGGCACAAAGTGAAAGTTCTAGTCACACATCTAGAAAAACTGTTAGATGACCGGCACAAAGTGAAAGTTCTAGTCGCACATCTAGAAAAACTGTTAGATGACCGGCACAAAGTGAAAGTTCTAGTCACACATCTAGAAAACCTGTTAACCCTTTGTGACAGAACGGCTCAACATTTGTAATAAAGTCCAATTGGAAAAAATATTTTTAGCCAAAAATGAATAAAATACAATCCTAAAAAATGCCTCTGAAGGTGTCCATAGCCTATAAATACAATCATAGTTGGAAATCTATCACGCCCTATACTCCATTATCATGATATTGGTTGAACCTGATCATGGATTAATCATGTTTTCTAAATCATGGATCGAATATTGTGGAGTGTAACTTGTACGTTGTCATGTATTTTTCTTTTTCGTTTTCTTCTTTTGTAGCTCAAATGTCTCTTATGTATAGTCAGGATTTGGGAGTACTATCTCTCCTTGAGGAGAGAGTGCCTTAATCGGCGTGAGGAAATTTATAGGCCATACATGATCCTCTGGAATTCTGGGAAAAAAGGGATGCAAATGAGCTCTTAAAAAGCTCCGCTCGAATGCCACCAGATGCGAGGTAGATATCCTATCAGTCAATGTTCGCCCCTTATGTATAGTTAGTTACTTTATTTAATTTATGTTGTAAGTTTGATAAAGGTCTATGGACTGAAACGTCACAGGTATGTAGCCGCTCTTTAATAAAAACACCGTTACATATATCAGGCATGCTCAACCTGCTCCAGCTGTTGCAAAACTACAACTCCCTGGTCTATATGAATGGGTTGGGAACCCTACTCAGTGCACTATTCGTTACACGGCTGGGGTCACCAGTGATTGAATTTGGGAATATGAACAAGACTAAAGAATAAAGTGAAGATATTATTATACCAAGGACAAAGTAGTATAAGTTTCTCTAATGACTGTGTTTTACTATGCGGTATTATACCTGCATGCGCTACTGAATTGATTGCTAAATCGTTGCTGTGGCGAGGCTCTGAAGCAAGCAGTAGCCGCTTTTGAAGTATACAGCACGATGTGCTTTTTTGATTCTTCTTGAGAATTGTGTATGTCCCATAAAGCTGCTGCCACCACTGCTAGTCCTTTTGCCACCACTTTTAATGCCACTCAGCCTCTAATACTACTACTACTACGCCTAAACAGCCAGTCTGTTTGCCTTGTTTCTTCCCTTCTATGCAGCAACTGCTGCTGCTTCTGTTATGGCTACATGTCACTATTACCTTTCCCTTTCCATACTGCACTCCCGCTGCTGCCAATTAAAGTTTTCCTTGACTCGTTCAGAATGAAGCAATATTTCTTTTGACAGTTGTCACTGGTGCGTGTATAACTACAGGCAAGCATTCTGCCCTAGTAAAGAAGCATCAGTTTTGGAGGCTTGATCCCAACAAGCCACTGTTTCTGCTGACAAGTAACACTTGTGTATGTCATATGGGCAGGAACTTTGCCCCTGTTAAGGCATAATTTTTGGATGCTTGGTCCCCCAACAAGTGACAGTATTTTCTCCCATAACACCATGTGTGTTTAAACACCACCTGATCCCACTAAGGACAATTTTTGGAAGCTTTGCATTATGAAAAAGCATGAACCATGTGCTAGAGCGGTGTGTTTTTAAACACCCTGTTTGTTATTGCTGTCAAACATGCGTTACCTTATCTCTTGGCCGTGAAAGTAATTAGGCGTTTCCAAATATAAGAAATCACTGCCAAATTGAAGCGCTAAAAGAAAACAAAAAATCTTTATTTAAAATAAACATCTATCTAAGGGTAGGGAAGTTGCAAAGCAATTGGTTAGTGTGATTTTAGCAGAGGGTGACTGCCGTACACTAGTATCACACAAACTCACTAGGGCTAGGTGAGTGAGTTCCTCACCTCTATTTGCTACCACACCCCTATTTGAGAAAGTTTCGATACAGAGGGGAACAATGGCTGCCTAAACATAGAGACTACGTAACACTGGTGGAAGGGTTTCAGGTACCTGCCGATTATTGCCCCCCCCCCCCAGGAGCCCGATTGACTGGGAATAAGAAGTAGCTAGTATAACAGATAGGACAGCCGCCCCTCTGATACGTTGATCTGAACAGTTGTGAAACTAGTACTAGGGTGATAGAGATCTCTATCTAGAGGTGCCTATATCGGTAACTGGTTACTGGCTAAATAGCCCTATGCTAAGGCAAACACCGAGTGCTCTAGTAGGAGATGACCATAAAACTCATTGAAACCATTGCTCTCTTTCTAAATTCATGCTCAATGCGTTTCTAATTATTGCCAATTTCATCAGGAGCTAGTAAGGAGCTGAGGTAAAGCAGTATGCTAGTAATGACCCTGCCACACTGTTCATGGCAGAGCTTACCGGCACTTGTATGGCTGTGCACGGTCTTTACTCTGTGTTTCCAAACATGCGTTTACCCACAGCTATGTATGTCAGTGTCACTCTGACAATATTTCCTATTGCTGTCATTGAGTTCAAGAGCTTCGGGAGGGTTGAGGGAGAAAAATTCATAAAAAAGTAAACAAAAAGAGTTAATATCTTTTCCTAAAAAAAATCTGAGGCCTAGTGGAGTTATCTACCGATTTTCAGGGCATTTGGAACCACTTTGGTTCGGGTAGAATTGATTTGGGTGTGAACCGAACTGAAAAATTTGACAAACCTGAAATGATCCGAATTTTAAAAGGTTCGCCTATCTCTAATGCAGAGCTTTCTCCAACACCTTGGTGCCTGGCAGAGAGGAGACTGGGAGTAGTTGTTTTGTCTGATCTATAGACAGATATACACAAGGCCATATATTCAGTCACTGTGTGCTTGTGTCACCACAGATGGATCCAGGAGGAGAAATCCACCAGAGAGATGTCCCCGTCCTCTGTATTCCCAAGACTGTCCAGAGGAGAAGGTCCCAGAGAACCCTCAGGTAGATGGAGCTGAGCCCTATACACATCTATATAGGGGTCCTGCAGTCATAGAGGGGTCATAGATTGTGGGGGTCTCTTCTGTGGATCTGTTAGATTTCCCACCTGTCTGCTGTATTGTACTGAATTGTTACAGATGACAAATCAGGGGGAAGATCTGATTATTATTAAAGTGGAGGATGAAGAAGAGTGGATGATGAGCGATCCCCCGTGCAGGAATGGGGTGGAGCAGGTCATTCCAGGAGATGTCACCACAGGTATGGGATCATGAATGGAGAAAGTGACTTCAGATTCTGTCCTTGGTGCCTTCAGGGCAGGAGGAGAATCTGATCACCGGCTGCTGCGCTGCTCTTTGATTGGAGATGTCCCTATCCCATCATGAAGTGTTTCCTTTATTCAGCTGATTTCTGATCAGATTCTTCAGAATTGAGTAAGCAATCAAGCTTTAGGTGGGCACTATGACATAGATTTTTTGAGAGAGTCCACCAGCTTTATCAAGTCTAAGAGATCTGTTTCATAATGAGTGCAGTTTGTGATGATAAATATGGTGACCGAACTTTTTTAAGTTAACTTACTGATGTGGTAGATTTAAGTCACAGTCATAATGCATACGTTTGTTTTTTTTGGGGGGGAAAAGAAGACACTTTCAAATATTTCAATTTTTGTCTTAACAGGAAATTTCACTAGTAATTCTGAGGAAAACTTCATGTTATCACTGAATTATAAATTAGAAGATAAAAGTTTCATGCAGCGTTATTCAAGAAAAAACCTTAATATACATCCAGGGCTTCACAGTACAGATCTATCATATAATCTCTTTAATCATGGAGGACCTTCTTCTGACCAATCACAGATTGTTACCTTAAGTACAGGTCAGAAAAGGGGAAAAAGATCAAGTCGTCCTAAACAGAGAAGAATTCACACAGGGGAGAAGCCATACTCCTGTTCCAAATGTGGGAAGTGCTTCACAGAGAAATCAAATCTTGTTAGACATGAGAGATTTCACACAGGAGAGAAACCATATTCCTGTTCTGAATGTGGGAAATGTTTCACACAGAAATCACATCTTGTTAGACATGAGAGATTTCACACAGGAGAGAAGCCATATTCATGTTCAGAATGTGGGAAATGTTTCACACAGAAATCACATCTTGTTATACATGAGAGAATTCACAGAGGAGAGAAGCCATATTCATGTTCAGAATGTGGGAAATGCTTTACAAATAAATCACATCTTGTTACACATCAGAGGATTCACACAAGAGAGAAACCGTATTCATGTTCAGAATGTGGAAAATGTTTTCTAGATAAATCAAATCTTGTTAAACATAAGAGACGTCACACAGGAGAATGCGAGAGATCTTTTGTGGATAAATCAAGTCTTGTTACACAAGACGGCAATCACACAGGAGAGACGCCACATTCATGTGCAGAATTTGAAATTATTATTGTATAGATCAGATCTTGTTATGCACAAATGAAGTCACACAAGAAATGTATTCATGTTCACAATGTAGAAAATGTTTTACATATAAATTCAATCTTGTTGCACATGAATTTGCAAAGGGTTCATTCACTTGTACAATCAACAGAGCGAGTGATGCAGGGACAGCCCCAATCATTTTTATTGCAAGTATAATAACAGTTGCCCAACCAGCACTGCACCGTATAGAGGGGAGGATGGTCCGTGGGACTAAGTATATTCCAGTGGCACAGGAAATACAGTCCACAGAGCAGTCTAATCCAGTAGAGCAGGATATACAGCCCAGGGAATATAGTCTACACAACTCCATCCTCTAGATGTTGGCCTCAGCTGCAACTTCTTTCAAGCCGGTCCCCACAAATGAGGCATGAGCTTCCAGTGTTCTCTTAGGGTGCTGGCCTCAGCATCAGCTCCCCAGATCTGTCTTCGAGACTCTAGGCAGAAACTCTCTCTGGGGTCTCTCGGTCTTATCTTTTAACCCCTGACATCTCAGCAGTTTCTAGTTTGCCCTTAGCATTGAAGACTGTATTCCTCAGTCAGACTCTACAGGAACTGGACAATAGAACACATCAGAGATGTCAAAATGTCATCTCAGCGGGAAGTTGTTAGGTGGGGGCCGACAAAGTTTAGCTGGGATGTAGATGGACAATGACTAAATTATCGAGCCCCATTGTGGTGCTGACTTCCAGGCTGGATCCGGCTGGCTGGGCTATGCACATGATAAAACAGGCAAAGCTCATAATATCAGCCACAATACAGTAAGAAAACAGTCAAGTAGTAATAGTAGGAGACATTGTGTTCTACAACAGCAAAGATGCATTTGATCTGAACTAAATATCCAAGAGTTGGATTTTTTGTGACCATCGTGGCATTTTGATAATTAGGGTTGAGCAAATCGAGCTTCGGACCCAAGATCTGAAGTTGAATCATTCATAAACTTCATTTTAATGCTGTACAGGGGCAAAATTTGATAAGTCTGAAGTCGCGCGAGACTTCGGTGAATAAAATCAGGCTTTGATTCTAAAACTTTAAAAACATTTTAATACAGGAATCCGAAGTCGGCTTCAGTGCCGAGGTACCAGCCGGTACCGAAGCAGACTTCAGATTCGTGTTTTAAAACGTTTCTAAAGTCCTATAATCAAAGCCTGATTTTATTCACCGAAGTCTCTTGTGACTTTGAACTTTTGCCTCCATGCAGCACATACATTTTAATGCTGTACAGAGACGGGTCTCCGTTTCAAATGAACTGACTTCGGATCTTGCGATCTACATGACACATCGCTGTGTAGCTCCAGTCTAACAGCCAATAAGAATATTTATTTTTTGAGTTAAATTCTCCTGAATTTCCCAAATGTCCGAACTATATTTCTCTGAGATCAACTGTCACAGAGGTCCACAGAGGAAAAGTATTGTAAATATATGGAAGAGAAGAGCCATGCTTACTTCCAGAGCAGTGAAGATGAATTGTCCCAGGAACCTTGCTTCTAATGACTGTATTCATACCTCCACCCACACAGTATTTAAAGATCTTATATTTGTACCATGGCCGCCTCACCATTGTTAATAACAGACTACTACGGTCACCGTCCAGAACCACAGCCAGCAAACTTAGTAACTGCAACTAGTCTTTGTTAACAACTATGACTGGTAGTAAGCTGAGGCTACCCCTAGGTTTCTCATTAAAGCCATCCACAAAATGGATAGACTTGACTGCTAGGTGCAAACTCTCTAGAAGCAGACCCACCAGAATTACCAGGGGGTGCAAAGAGTTGTTGAAAAGGAGGGTTAATCCAGAAAACATGCCAAACTTAGAATACCAGGGAAATTAGTAGAAGTCTAATCAGCAGACGAGAAGTGAATCGAGAAAACAAGCTACAGTCAGATACCAGGAATTTAAATGTAGTAGTAGTCAGGATACTAATAAAATCACAGGCAATGTGCATCAGTGAGCTGCAGTCTTAAATCCCCCGCCAGGAGCTGAGATGGGATGCTGAGCGAGGAACCTGATTGTGTTGGCTTCCAATCCTCACTAATAGGTTGACAGTCCCGATTTTGGTTGGTCGGCATGGCAACCGTTCCATCATAGCGATGCACAGTTACTTGGCTGTGCATATATAATGCTACACTCTGGGTGTGGAGAATAACAGAATTAGAACAAAAATATTATACAGTACGTATATATTAGCACAAGAGCAACACACCTATACAGCTATGTATAATAAAGCCAAACAATATATCTTTTATTTCAGGTTGTAGATTTGGATATAGAAGGTCCATTGATGCCACATGATGGGTTCTAGGAAACTTATGATAAATCATGTAAGACTATATATATATATATATATATATATATATAATGTCCTATTTTGAATCTGACAGTTAAAGAGGTATTTTCATCTCAGAAATGTATGGCATATTCACAGGCTGAGAGGAGACCTGGTCTACAGTCGGGGTCACTGTGTTACGCTGTTTCTTTAACTCCCATTTACTTCTATGGAAGTTACAGAAACAGTAGTGCAGGGAGTTTGGCTTTTTTTTGTAAACCCAACCATATTTTGCAGCTTTGATATGGCGGTCAGTAGGAGAAGGTCAGGGGACCCACATTTTAGAGTTAGGTGCAGATCCAAGAAGTCTTTTAATTACATTGACAATAATGTTATATAGCATTGCCCAAAAGTGAAGTCCTGCATGACCATCTACTGATCTGACTTGCTCCATGTTCTCCCACCAAAAGCTTTGTTCAAAAAAAGAGTTTCAATTAAGGACACTCGGAGTTCCCCGAGCTCCTCTGTAACAAAACATTGCGTGTATTGGTGTATTGTCATAGACTGAACTATATGTGTCCTCGGCCAATGTTTAACAATAAAGGTATTTCCTTTGTCAAATCATTTTTGGTGTTTATTTGTGTCATTCCAATTATGTCATCTGTAGAACTAGCTTAAAAAAATATTACCTGTTACTAATTTGGGTCTAGTTTCTGCAGTTACCATATTAGTTTCCAGGACGTCCCTTCATGACAGCTAGGAGGTTGTCCTATTGATCTCTATAGGGACAGGAAGCGAGAGGGATTAAAAGGCCCCTCCACGCCCCCACTCTCCAGTGTTCTTCCTACAGGGATAGGGAAGCAGAGCGCGAGTCCCTGCTCAGGGTGAAGATAAAAAGTACTCTGTGGAGGAAGGAGGGCTGAGGCTGGGTCGGGGGGGTTACGCCTCTCCTCCCAGTCTTCTGTAGCCTATGCTGGCACCCCTCTGGGTCCCCTAGCTTGTCCCCGATACCTGGAAGTCTCCTGCATCTTCTAAAGAGGCCGCAGTATCGGGGAAGCCGATGTCGCTTCTCCTGAGGGAGCTTTGGGCTCGGCTGCAGCTCATGCGTCTCCTCTGGGCGCCCATCTTGGAGCTTGATGTCAGCAGGTCACGGGGCCGGAAGCGCAGGCGCATGCACAGGATGAAGATTTCGATTTGGCGATGCCTGTCATTTGCATGCTGTGCTGAATGCTTTAATGTGAGGTCTTTTGATTGGGGGGGGTCGACTCTTCCATATGGAATGAGTCTCCCATGAAGAGGAGCGGCAGGGGGCAGGCCTAAGGGGTTAAGTACATTTATATGACGCAGCTGAGCGGTTCAGTCTGTACGTCATGGAGGTCCAGGTATCTGGATCGCAGGAGGCTACTACAGATTCCCCTGCCCAGGGTTATTTAAGTTTTGTTCCCTGTTCTGTTTGTCCAGCATAATGTGCGGACTATAGGAATTTTTATAGAGGAACAGCCTTCTTTTTTGTCGGACCTAAGAGTTATGATAAAAGAGGAAGTTCAGGCATCTATATCCAACCTGGTTCCATCCCCAATCCCCAAGCCACCATCTAAAAGACTCAGAGCTCAAATGGACGAGGAGGGATTATATTATTCAGAATGGGTTTTGAAAGAAGAGGATCAGTGTTTACCTTTCTCCTTTTTTGATACAGCAAAAAGGTACCTTTTTTCTGTGAGGATCTAGATCCTCTTCTAACCGCAGTAAGACAGACTATGGCGGTAGAGGATGAGGAACAGGCCAGAACTATTCAGGACGAGATGTTCGGGGGTCTGAGAGCAAAGAAGAAGAAACTCTTTCCAGTGAATTAAAATTTGAAAGAATTGATAAAGGAAGAGTGAGAAGCGGAAAAGAAGCTGTATTTACCGCGTGAATTAAAAATGCAGACTTGTATTCAATCCAAAAGAAACATATTTATAAGAAGAGATCACTAAAGTTGACATTCAAGTAGCAAAGGTGGCAAAGAAAACCATGATACAGGACCCCAGAACACCTTTATTTAAGACGGGTGATTCACAGTGCGGCCTGTTGGCAATGCAAAACTGATTCGGGCTCCATCTCACACATCTGGTGGTTATGCAGCTTGATTAGACCCTTTTGGGAGGGGGTAGAGGAGACCATTAATTTGGTCCAGGAAAAGCGGGTCACATTGACTGCTCCCTTAGTGTTGCTATGGCAAGATTGTCCTAACTTTCAACTTCGCAAGGACGACCTAATCACTTTTCTTATTCTAGCTGCTAAGATGCTGATACCGGTACATTGGATGAGTCCTACTCCTCCCAGGGGGAATGGCTAGAGAGAGTCGACCAGATATGTAGACTTGAGCAACTCACTTCCCGGATTGATCGTAAACATGAATGTTTTTTGAGCGTCTGGTCTGCATGGAAGCGCTTCCGGGGAATCTAATAGGCTGCCTGACTGTCATCGCCTCCTAAGAGTCCTGTTGATGTAGTGATCTGTTTTGTCTTCTGCTGCTCAGCCGTCCTGGGTCTAAACCCCCCCCCCCTCCTGTTTTTTTTTATGTTTATCTTTCATCCTTACATATTTTCGGCTCGTCTGTTGACAAGCTTATACACTACGTAAGCACTATGGTGCGTTCTGGTAGAAATATCACAAGCTATTGACCGATGAACGTCCTTGGTTCTTTGCTTGCAAGGGAGAGGATTTTATAATTGGACCTGGTTCTACTTTCCATTGCCTTTTCAATGCGAGAAATGTGGGCGAGACGCTGATACGAAGGACCTAACTTGGTCTCACTTCCTAATGTCTATTTCATCGTCGTCTCTTCCGCCTCTGTGCCCAGAGGCGTGGGTTATGTAACTGTTATGCACATGTTAATGCCACCTGCATGTTGCGCTCTCTTTATTCTGGAAAAATGTATTCTTGTACATTTCTATTCTTTCACTGAATAAAAAGAGATTTACCAAAAGAAAACCACGATTCCCTTTGAAGACTCACCTCAGATGCAGGATCCTAAGCATTGTAAGATAGAGGGATTATTAAAGAAAGTGTGGGAATCTTCGGCGGTGTCTATCAACACTAATATTGCTGCCACGTCAGTAGCCAGAGCAATGAATCTGTGGCTAGATCAGCTGTAAAAAACCATCTCAAATTAAAGACCTCTGGACAGGAAATATTACAAGGTCCCTACCACTGTTGAAGAAGGCGTCAGCGTTCAAGGCAGATGCTTCAGTGGAGTCTATCCGGGTTTTTGGCTCGGAATGAGACATTAATAAATTCGGCAAGGCGGGCCCTTTGGCTTAAGACATGGTCAGGGGACATAAATGATGTTCAATCCCCTTCTCGGGTTCCTATCTGTTTGGTCCAGTCCTGGATACTATTCTAGAAAGAGCGGTGGATAAGAAGAAAGGTTTTCCGGAGGAGAAATCAAGGAAGCCGCAGCCATTTCGGAGACCATTTAGACCGTTTCAAAGTACAACACCTTCAGGTAAAGGCAAGACAGGGAGATGGAGCTACCCTAAAGGAGGATTTCTCCTCAACCCAAATTCCAGTAATAATCCGGGAAAACAATGACGCCTGGCCAGTGGGGGGAAGGCTTCGTTATTTTTGGCAGAGGTGGCTGCGAATTACGCACAACCAGTGGATTTTGGATTGGATCTGTGAGGGGTTCAGACTAGAATTCCGTTGTCCTCCTCCCCATGTTTTTCAGATTACGGAATTTCAGACCACATTTACAGGAGCAGCTTCTAGCAGACATACAGAAACTGGCCAGGCTAGGAGCAATAATCCCGGTGCCTTATCCGCAGGAATTCAAAGGACATTATTCAAAACTGTTCTTTATAAAGAAGCCAGATGGGTCATTCAGAACGATAATAAATTTAAAGTTCCTGAACAAATAGATCGTATACCACAAGTTCAAGATGGAGTCAACAAGATTGATGACTTCACTTATATCTCAGGGGGCATTCATGTGCACCATAGACTTAAAGGATGCATACTATCACATCCCCATTTATTAACAGCACCAGCAATACCTGAGATTTGCAATCAGAATTACCTCTAATCCATGCGGTATTGAAGAAATTAAGAACACGTTCTACAACTCTAATTTTGATAGCTCCAGCCTGGCCCAAGAGGGGTTGGTTCCCTATTTTAAAGGACATGTCCATTGCAGACCCAATATCTCTTCCAAGGAGACAGGATCTCCTTCTTCAGGGTCCTTTAAAACACCCGGACCTAGAGAAGCTGAATATGACAGCCTTGATCCTAAGAGGCAGGCATTAAAAAGGCAGGGTCTCTCAGACAAAGCAATATTTACTTGACAGAATAGTCATAAACCAGTAACTTCGGCCATATACAACAAGATCTGGAAGAAATCCAATTCATGGCTGTCTCTTACTCATCCAGATAATGCCTTCCCCTCGATAGGTAACATTTTTGATTTTCTTTCTGAAGCCTAGTACCCTAAGAGTGCAGATTTTGGCATTAGCCTGTTTTCTGGACACTCCGTCGGCAGAACATAGATGGATAAGAAGGTTTCTGAAGGCAGTGGTTTGAAAGTTATATTACATACTATGGTTTACTGGGAGCAACCCTAAGTTATTCCCTTCGTCAATGTAAAATATTCTAAAAGAAAGCCTTGAGTATAGCGATCAGATTTTCATACAGGTTTCAGATGAACACTTTGAAATTGCCATCCAGCTTCAACTAACATTATTTAAGAGCAATGATATTGAGTAGAGGTACCCCATTGTAGTTGCAATTGGAACGGGTAACCCTATGAATAGTGCAGTCCATTTTTAATCAGGGCAGTTAGCAGTAGGCGCAAAAGCTGTCTCTTCACTAGTGTAGTGTGCAAGAGGTCTGCAAAGAGCTTTATAGGTCACCCTTAATAATCAAGCATCTATAAATATGAGCCAGTCTCATTATTTCTTCTATAAACTGATAAAAATGGACTCGACAAATCACATCACATGGCCTGGACAAGTCAGTACTGTGAGGCCCCAAGGTCCATTGTGCTCTGTCAAATTCAAGCAGGTTGTCTGCAGGTTTGTCAAGCAAGGTGTTAACTGTTGTACAAATGGGTCCAAGGCACCAACCTTTTCTGGAATCCCTGAAACTCATATGTTATTGCCTCTGTTAGGGTTCTCTGCATCATCAAAGACATCAAAAAGCTGCTGTATATGATAAGCATTCCAGGTTATTGCAAACTGCTGGGCCTTCTATTGCTGCTGTAATCTGTGGGCTGCAACCTCAACCATTTAGACCCAAGCTTAATTAGTGTCTTTGCTTTTTTCGTGATCCTGTGCTTCACTCTTTTGTCGGGCCTATGTTCAGCCAAGGGATGTGGTAGAATCCGGTGAGCTCCAGCATGGAGTACCTACCAGCACACACACTAGCACTAGTTCTAACTGTCTTGGCCAATAATACGTTCAGATTTGGTCGGTGTTGGTACAAGCAGCTTCATGGCACGGCCATGGGTATGCCCGTGGCATGTACCTTTACCAACATTTACCTCAGTAAGTTTGAGGATAAATATGTCTTTACATCAGCTAACCCTTTTTTTTACAACACATCCATAGGTTTATTAGCTATGTGGATGATGTCTTCATGGTGTGGAAGGGGACGTAGGCGCAGTGTACAGATTTTGTGGCTTACCTGAATACTAGAACAAACACAGAACCAGAGATAGGTGCACACTGCCGTAACACTAAACCCTCACACTGATGTTAAAAATTGAGAGTTAGTTCGACATATCCTACTAGGAGGACGTGTCTTAAGCCTCGGGCACCAGCGTCAAGGTCTCTCAAATAGCCCGTGGGCCCTAACACTCACCTACCTGCGCCGTATGGGCGATATCAGGGGCCTGAATACTACTAATAAAATGTATATGTTATTCACACTCAATTTTGGTGGGTTGTCTTTGGAGTTCCTAGACGCGCGTGTCTCTGTCATTGATGGAGACTTTATCACTGTATCCGTAAGCCCACTGTGTCAAATTCCCTTCTGCACCATGAAAGTTTCCATCCACATAGCGTTAAAGAGGCCATTCCCTATGGCCAATTTATACGCCTGAGACGCATCAATAACACAGATATCGGTTTTGATAAACAAGCACAGGAGTTGAAAACCAGATTTCTTCAAAGGGGTTACCTTCCCAAGGTGGTCGAGAGGGCTCGTATCAGGGCTAGGTCCTGTGAACGTAATGGAGCAAATAAGAGTAGATCAAGGGGTGAGGAGGATGAGAGATTCGTGTTCGCCTTCAAGTGTAGTCCCCTCTCTGAGTAAATTAAGCGTATCATTATTAACAATAGGGACTTATTGAAGGCAGAGTCTGGACTGGGGTCCATTGTGGAGAGGAGACCCTTGATTACATTTAAAAGGACACATACGATCAAGGACAAATTGGTCAGTAGTGTTTTAAGGAGACCCGAGCTGGCAGTACTTGGCTTTCAAATATGAAACCCATAGGCAATTTTGCTTGTGGTAGTTGTTCTTTCTGTCAGTATAATTGTCGTAAGAAAATGTTTACCCTATGTGGAGTCCGCCACAAAGTTACTGAATTTATTAATTGTAGAACACAAATTGTGGTGCTCTGCACCTGTGGCGCGTTCTATATAGGCAAAACTATTAGGCCACTTTTTGAGAGGTTCTGGGAACACCTAAATTCTGTAAGGTCTGGAAAAAGCTGCCCCAGGCTTATCGAGCATGTACGGAATAGTCACGGCAGGAATGTGAGAGGTCTGAGTTTTGCGGGTATTGAGAGTATCCCCCCGCTTTTTTTAGGTGGTGATAGACATCGTCTTCTATTATAGATAGAAGCCCGCTGGATTATCCGTACGGACGCGATGGGACCGTTAGGGCCCAATGAGCGTAATGATTTAAGTGTCTTTGTTTAAACCTTTAAGTGAGCCTCTTTTATTGTGATTCAAGCAGCCTTCTGTTTGCTTTTGACATGGCTTGTCTCTTTCCTCCCTGTCTTTTGTTTACCTTTTTGCAAAATAAGTTGCGATTTTATATCGTCTTGTGAAATGTTCCTATTTCTAATTGTTTAATGTAGCTTGGCAGCTACGCCTGCTTTTCCCCCACGTCCACACCGCGCACGTCCTAGTACTGGGCTGGCGTCTTGTGGTTTCTAGGTGACGCAAGCCTCCTAGGATTTATGAGATGGGGCGCAGCCTGTATGTCAGGTTGGCAGCCGGAAGAAGCACTTGATCAAGCGAAACGGCCGTCGCTTCTTGGCGTGCCGCATGATGAAGTCGTCTGCCCTCTACCTCTTTTTGATTGCCGTGAATTCAGTTTGAAATAAACCTGACGATATCGCAGTGGTGAGTGCAGCCTCTATTTTCTCTTCTTGTTGCATGCTTATTTGGATTGGATTGACTGTTGGTGAGGCACCACCGGTACTGCTGAGACATTGGAGTGCCATGTTGGACTGTTTGTTTGATGGCGCGGCGCTGCCCTTTTCTTTTTCTTCAGTGAGCATATTAACTAGTTCTAACTGGTCCCCACCCTTCCTGCAGGAAATAGGACTCACCCACTTTTTTCCAGAGGGGGCTTAAAATGGAATGCTTAGCACCATTCTACATAATTACAGCTCTGCTGGGTTTGCTGCCACCTGCAGGTGAACCAGGCATATTACATATTATAAACAGTTACAAACATTATTATAGATGCACATTATGGAGAGGACCTGGAACATAATGCATAGATGGCTTTATGTTAGACCATTAAGGACAGTTACAGGGTGTAGGAGTGGCAACACCACTCAGGGGTGTTACACACATGACAGGTCTTGTGATATAAGAGGCTGGTGCTCCTCCATTACATGTCACTGCACACACGTGTATACACTGCACATGACGGCTCTTACCTTGTGATATAAGAGGCTGGTGCTCCTCCATTACATGTCACTGCACACACGTGTATACGCTGCACATGACGGCTCTTACCCTGTGATATAAGAGGCTGGTGCTCCTCCATTACATGTCACTGCACACACGTGTATACACTGCACATGACGGCTCTTACCTTGTGATATAAGAGGCTGGTGCTCCTCCATTACATGTCACTGCACACACGTGTATACGCTGCACATGACGGCTCTTACCCTGTGATATAAGAGGCTGGTGCTCCTCCATTACATGTCACTGCACACACGTGTATACACTGCACATGACGGCTCTTACCTTGTGATATAAGAGGCTGGTGCTCCTCCATTACATGTCACTGCACACACGTGTATACACTGCACATGGCGGCTCTTACCCTGTGATATAAGAGGCTGGTGCTCCTCCATTACATGTCACTGCACACACGTGTATACACTGCACATGACGGGTCTTACCCTGTGATATAAGAGGCTGGTGCTCCTCCATTACATGTCACTGCACACACGTGTATACACTGCACATGACGGCTCTTACCCTGTGATATAAGAGGCTGGTGCTCCTCCATTACATGTCACTGCACACACGTGTATACACTGCACATGGCGGCTCTTACCTTGTGATATAAGAGGCTGGTGCTCCTCCATTACATGTCACTGCACACACGTGTATACACTGCACATGACGGGTCTTACCCTGTGATATAAGAGGCTGGTGCTCCTCCATTACTCGTCACTGCACACACGTGTATACGCTGCACATGGCGGGTCTTACCCTGTGATATAATAGGCTGGTGCTCCTACATTACATGTCACTGCACACACGTGTATACACTGCACATGACGGCTCTTACCCTGTGATATAAGAGTCTGGTGCTCCTCCATTACATGTCACTGCACACACGTGTATACACTGCACATGACGGCTCTTACCCTGTGATATAAGAGGCTGGTGCTCCTCCATTACATGTCACTGCACACACGTGTATACACTGCACATGACGGCTCTTACCCTGTGATATAAGAGGCTGGTGGTCCTCCATTACATGTCACTGCACACACGTGTATACACTGTACATGACGGCTCTTACCCTGTGATATAAGAGGCTGGTGCTCCTCCATTACATGTCACTGCACACACGTGTATACACTGCACATGACGGCTCTTACCCTGTGATATAAGAGGCTGGTGGTCCTCCATTACATGTCACTGCACACACGTGTATACACTGTACATGACGGGTCTTACCCTGTGATATAAGAGGCTGGTGCTCCTCCATTACATGTCACTGCACACACGTGTATACACTGCACATGACGGCTCTTACCCTGTGATATAAGAGGCTGGTGCTCCTCCATTACATGTCACTGCACACACGTGTATACACTGCACATGACGGCTCTTACCTTGTGATATAAGAGGCTGGTGCTCCTCCATCATGGCCTCCTTGTACAGATCCTTGTGGCCTTCTATATACTCCCACTCCTCCATGGAGAAATAGACAGTGACATCCTGACACCTTATAGGGACCTGACAACACAATGACACCGTCATCACCCAGACCCTCCAGTGCTGTTACTGGAGAATTTCCCAGCATTCCCAGCAGTGTCACCTCTCCAGTCAGCAGCTCCATCATCTTGTGGGTGATCTTCTGCTCATGTATCAGGGGGTGGGGGGGGGAGGCTCTGTGATGGGGTGAGGGGTCCTGCTCCGCCCTCCTGACTCCTGGAGATGGATGATGGGAGTCACACAGTCCCCCGATGTCTTCTTCACTATTGTGTACTCCTGTGGATGGAGAGAGACACTTAGGGATTAAACCCTTCAGGGGCCATGTGCTCTCCTCCGGCCTCTCCTCCTGGGTACAACGTGCCCACTCACCTCCTCATGGCTCCTATAACATGACTATTGGTAACATGTACCATCTGGTTGCTGCTCCTTGCTGCTAACCCTCTGCAGCCTCTGCCACTACTACGACATCTACTACTACTGCTACCACCCATAGACATCCGATCTACTGCCTTGTATGTTCCATGCTATGCTGCTTCTACTGTGGCCACATGCCTCTATATCCGTACCCTTTCCACATCCACACTGCATTTCTGCTGCTCCCAATTAAAAGGAGCACACAGCCATTGAGGTCTAAACTGCTGGCAAAAAAGTGAGCACAACCCAAATTGAAAGTGGCCAAAATTTGCCCAAAGTGTAAAAGTGTAAATTTTATGTGACCACTATTATTTTCCAGCACTGCCTTAACTCTCTTGGGCATGGAGTTCACTAAAGCTTCATAGATTGCCACTGGAATTCTCTTCCACTCCTCGATGGCGACATCTCGGAGCTGGTGGATGTTAGAGATCTTGCGCTCCTCAATCTTCCGTTTGATAATGCCCCACAGATGCTCAATAGGGTTTAGGTCTGGAGACATTCTTGGCCAGTCCAGGACCTTTGCCCTACGTTTCTTTAGCATGGCAGTGGTCGTCTTCGAGGTGTTAAGGGTCGTTATCATGTTGGAATAATGCTTTGTGGCCCAGCTTCCAAAGGGAAACTGTAGCTCCTCACAGCTGGTAGCACTCATGCAGCCCCAAACCATGACACTCCCAAAATTCATAAAAAAAATAAACAAAAAGAGATAACATGTTTTTCTACAAATTTGCAGTCCTAGGAGACTAGAGAGGATTATATATCAATTTCCAGGGCAATTAGAGCCAATGTGGTTCATCCCAAATCGATTAGTGTCTGGAACAAACTTTTTCAGAAATTCTGTGAATTAAAACTGAATCTCAACAGGTTATCTCACTCTAGTGCAGTCCACAGAGAAGGTGAAAGGATGTGTCCGCAAGCCCAATTTAAATTGTTTCTGTCACCAGGTTTAACCCTATGAAATTAGCTGACATTAGCGATGTGCTAATGTCAGCTAAACCTAACTAGCCTATTCTTACTTTTCTCAGTGCCTGCATTAACCTTAAAAATCAAACTTTTATAATATGCTAATGAGGCTCTAGGAGCATTGTTCCTGCTCCTAGAGCCTCCATTCTCCCACCTTGGTCTCCTCCCTCCAAGTCTTGATTGACAGGGCCAGGCAGCACTTGCGTCCGTCTGCCAGCCCTGTGCTCGGATGAAATCTCGTGCCGTTCTGAACTCAGCGCAGGCGCGGTGAGGGAAAGACGCTCGTCGGCTGCCAGGTTCCTCACCGCGCCTGCGCTGAGTTCAGAACAGCGCGAGATTTTATCCGAGCACAGGGCTGGCAGACGGACGCAAGTGCTGCCTGGCCCTGTCAATCAAGACTTGGAGGGAGGAGACCAAGGTGGGAGAACGGAGGCTCTAGGAGCAGGAACAACGCCCCCCCTGCTCCTAGAGCCTCATTAGCATATTATAAAAGTTCGATTTTTAGGTTAATGCAGGCACTGAGAAAAGTAAGAATAGCCTAGTTAGGTTTAGCTGACATTAGCACATCGCTAATGTCAGCTAACTTCATAGGGTTAAATCTGGTGACAGAAACCCTTTAAACTGTACACTCTACAGAGGAGATGGAAGTTCTGTATCTGCATCACTTGGTCTCTGCGCTCATGTTGGCATTATTCCGGTGTTAATGAACAGATATGACATCACAAGCGATTCCCGCCACCGATATATCACACAGCTCCAGTATCTACAGTAGATATGTTTACTATTAAAGGGGTTTTCCGGTTTCACAAAAATAAAACACCAGCATCTAACCTTACTGCATTATATGTGTCAGATGATTAAGTTCTCTGCATCTTGACTCCTCCAGTGTAACTGTGATCTCTGTCCCACGCCCTGTGTTTAAAGCCCAGGGCAAGACTTACAGGGAGTGTTGGCGTAGCATCAGGTCACTGCCTCTCTTTCCTCTCCTAGCTCCAACATCACAGATACAAGCCTGCTTGAAGCCCTGCTGCAAAAAGTCCACCCTAAGACACAACATAATTGCTGACATCACTTCTGAAGTTTGATGGCCAAATGAAAGAACAGAAAGGCGCTCATAGGTAGTGATGAAGAAAATATATTCGTCTTATCTATCCAGGTTGAAGTTAGTTTTACTCACCTGGTAGATTTCCGCTCAAAACGGTCCACCTTTGTGAAGGGTCACAAGTAAGATGTTTATGGTCACAATAGTCGATGCTGCCGACTATTTTTTATTTTTTTTGGCACCGCACATGACACGTGCAGCGTGCTGAGAAGCACTGCACGCTGGCCAGATCTTCCTGTCATCCGGATCCCTCCAGCCAGGATCACCACAACATCTACAGGAGACATCTCTACAAAGTGCACGATATTAAGGATACAGACTTGATAAAGGGGTCTTTGGTGCCCCGAAACGCGTCGTCTATGCAATAAAGACATTGTTGTATCCATACCGTGGTCGCGTCCTTGCGCCTAGTGTTTATCTGCTCATCACACAATTAACAAGTGGTAGACGAGCTGTTCCCTATCACTTCTGAAGGGCAGGGTCCAGGAGAATGAGCAGAACACCACCTTCAGATACAAGGTCATTGATGATGTTGCAATTACAGGGCAGAGCCTTACAAGCCTTGCCACGTCTCACATATAGAGGAGTTGTCATTGGGAAAGGAAACCAACACAGCGGAAAAATGACTGTGATGGAGTGCAGGAAAACGGGGCATTACACATAAGCAATCACTATTAGTAAGTGATAACGTGTATTGTTTCCTGTCAGTTGATGCTGAAATGTAAGCCATGTACCAGGGTGGTAGCATATAATTAAAATTTACATACAACCAGCCATAGTTGTGCTGCACAGCACAGCGCCCTCTGGTGGATGCTGAAGGTAAAAGCTTTAATTTACCTACTGGCGTGCTCATCTAAAACAGCCACACCTTACCTGTTATTACCCTAAGAAAATCAGGAACAACTGTTTGGGTGTGTGGTACTGCAGTGTACAGGGCTGGCAAACTTGGCCATGAACCTGCTTCAGATGGCAGATGTTGAACAGTCTGGACTCCAGAGTGGGGAATTTCCCAGCTTAGGAGTCCCTGCTCTGACTCCATATAGGCATGTGTCCATGTATGGAGTCAGTGTTATGAACATAAATAGGGCATTCCCAAACCTGATAAGTATGCTTGGGGACACCCTGTGTATTTAAGTTTTATTTAGCCTCTATTTTAACAAAAATGCTTCTGTGGGGACTCAAACGCACAACAATCTACATTAAAGGCAAGAACCTTAACCACTAGGCTATAGAGCTCAATGCTGAGTCATTGCTGAAAAACCTCATAGAACTTTCTCTTGTATAATACAAAATAAACTTCTATGAGGTATTTAATACAAGAGAAACTTCTATGAGGTTTTTCAGCAAAGACTTGAGTTCATTGAGTTCTAGAGCCCAGTGGTCAAGGTTCTTGCCTTTAATGTAGATTGATGTGAGTTCGAGTCCCCACTGAAGCATTTTAGAAACAGAGGCTAAATAAAACTTAAATACACAGGTTGTTCACAACAATGAAAAGTTTGATTTTGTTTCAAACCTGTATTAACCCACACCAACCTTTTTAAAGGACTTCTGTCACCCCCGGCGACTTCTCTTCCGGGTGTAGATGTGACGTCATCGGCACAGGCGCACTGAAGAAGGAGTGGCCGAGCGAGCGTCCTCCTCTCAGTGCGCCTGCGCCGACTGAAGACTGCAGGCGCAGGCGCGAGATTTGGAACGGAGACAGGGCCAGCCAGAGGAAACTTTTCGGCTAACTTTTTAAAAATATTTTAATAGTATGCGCGTTTTCGCATGCGGTGATGCCCATAATGCTATTTTTTTTTTGTTTCTTTTTATTTTGGGGAATGGGGGTGATTTAAATTTTTAAGTTTTTATTTATATTCTCAAAACTTTTTTTTTTTTTTTTACTTTTAGTTAAGTCCTCCAAGTGGACCACAACTTACAATCATCAGATGTAAATTGCTCCCTTATTCTGTATAAGAAATCACCATATCACAGTTCAGTGCTGCCATCTAGTGGCCTGAACTGGGATATAATAACAATGAGTCTGGAAGTCTAGTTCAGGCTGCGGATCATTTTCAGAACAGGGTGCTTTCCCCAATCTCCGCTGGGGGAAGTGCGCCTGAAGAGAAAGCCAGCACTTCCAGTTTTTAACACTCAGATGCCGCGAGTGAGCGGAACTCATTGCTGTGAGGGGAGGGGGCATGTGGCGTATTCTGGGGTCATGAGGGAGCAGATCTGTGTGAGGAGCTTTATGGGGTATAAATATGTGAGGGAGGGCCAGAATAGACAGAATGCAACAGTGTTGTTATGCTGCTTTGCTCCTAAGCTATCATCAGCGTTCCTGGCAGCAATCCTCTTTCCTCTGGACAGGATCAGGGTCTTGGACACGATCAGCTTTGCTTGGCTGCAGCTCTAGTTACTGAAGGATGCTCCCACACCTGGGTGTCGATGGATTCTCTCCTCAGTGTCTCTCTCAGCCTCACTCTAAGGGCTCGGTCCGCAAAACACGGATGCTGCCCGTGTGCCTTCCGCAATTTGCATAACGGTACAGGCAGCCCATTATAGAAAAGCCTATTCTTGTCTGCAAAACAGACAAGAATAGGACATGATCTCTAATTTTTGCGGGGCCACAGAACAAAGCAAGGAATGCTGACAGCACACGGAGTGCTGTCCGCATCTTTTGCAGCCCCATTGAAGTCAATCGGTCCGCATCCAAGCTGCAAAAATGCAGCTCGGATGCGGAACCAAACCACGGTCATGTGAATGGACCCTAAGATGGAGGATCGTTAATTTCCTTTTCAGGCTCTGTAACTCCACCTCTCATGAATATGCAAATATGCAGTCTGTTAGCTGTTTTATTAGGAAACAGAGGCATCTTGTGGCCAAACAGCAGAATGTCAGTCCAGATTATTTAACTTAATTTATACAAACAGTGTTCAGACAATGAGAGAAGCTTCCCCATCTCACATGCCACCCCACTAGAGGCTGTCATCCTTGGCAACGCTCCCCATACAAACTCCATCGGATCGGGCATGTGGAGATCTTTAATCTCCCGTCCAGCTCTTCCAAACATGAGCATATGTGGGGAGTAACCAATGGTACAGTGTACCCTGTTGTTATAGCCTAACTCAGTTAGGCCTATAAGAACTCTGGCCACCAAGCCTTTTGGCTGTCCTCCAGAGTCCACAGCATCTGGAGCAAGGTGTGGTTGAACCGCTCGTATTCTCAATTTCCCTGGGGGTGATACGGGGTAGTGCGGAAATGTTTGATCCCATACAGTTGGTACAGCTCATTCATTAGAGTACCCTGAAGACATGCCCCCGGTCCAAATCTATCTTCAGTGGACACCCGAACACCTGTATAAAGTGTTTGCAGACTGCTTCTGTGGCCAACTCTGCCATCTGGTCTCTGGTGGGTACAGCCACCTCATACTTTGTGAAATGATCTGTCATGAATAGACAGTACGAGTGTTCCGAGGTAGAGTACCCAATCTGTACATAATCGATCATCAGGAGCTCTAGGGGTGCGGATGCCCAGATGGCCTGGACAGGAGCCCGCTGTTCAGTACTCTTACTCAGCCCGCAGAGCTAACACTTAAGATATGCCTCGGTCACAATGTCTGCCAAATCTTGAATGTTTTGTCGCTCCAGAAATGGGCACCCCTCTTTTGGGCTTCCTGGGCGGCCTCCGGTCCCAATGACATGGGGATCTGTTGCCGGTACTGCAGCTCTGATTGTAAGTATATGGTCCGACACAGGAGGCCCTGGGTAACAGTCAGCTCATCCCACTGCCTTAACAACTTCTGGTTCTCTGGAGTCAGATGGGCCCGCTCTTCTGGCCAAGGCCAGATCTTGGTCCAGACCCATTCTTTCACTTTCCACAATTTTGGGCAGCCATTCTGGACCCTCTCCTAATCAGCCAACGTCTTTCCCAGCACGATTGGCATCCCGGACGCCACCCCATTTGAGTGCGCCAAGTCCTGAAACATGGGTAATCGACCAAGGTCAGTGTCCTCCAGCTCCTCATTGGAACTCTGAGTCGATATTACTACAGGGACTCGGGAGAGTGCATCGGCGTTGCCATTCTCCCTCCCTGACTGGAATTTGATGTGGTGTTGGTACTTAGAAAGCCAAGCCGTCCACCTCTGTTCAAGTGCACCGAGCTTGGCGTTCTCCAGATGTGCTAACGAGTTGTTGTCCATCATCACGGTCATCACCCCTGCACCTGTCAGGTACTTTGCAAACCTTTCGGTCATGGCCCACATCAGTGCCAGTAGTTTCCAAATTAAAGGAACTATAGTTGTCAGGGTTGTGCTTTGACTCCGTCAGAGACTGGCTAGGCAATGACTCCCTAACGTCCGTCCTGGACTTGGGATAACATGGCCCCCAGACCATGTAACTTCTGTCAGTGTAGAGCAGTAATGGGGTGTCAAACCGCGCATAAGACAGAATCGGGGAACTGGTCAGAGCGTCCTTCACTGCTTCAAAGGCCTCTTGTTGCCGGGGTCCCCACTCGATGGGATGATTCTTCGGGACTCCCCACAGTGCCCCTTGATAATTCTTTTAACGGGCCCGCCAAATGAGCAAACTTGGGTATAAACCTGCTGTAGTAGCCGGTCAGTCCAGCGAATACCTGAACCACTTGTAGTGTACAGGGTGAGGGCGACTTCTGGGGGCTGGCTTAACCCCTCCTCGGTGACCAAACGTCCCAAATACTTTATTTGCTGTTGAAACAGTTGGCACTTCTTGGGCTTGATCTTGAGCCTATGGTCTCACAACCGTCCTAGGACCTGTCGCAGCTTCTGGAGGTGATCCTCAAAGGAGGCCCCAAACACCACTATGTCATCCATGTATATCAATACCTACTCAAAGTTGAGGTCTCCCAGACAGTGCTCCATCAACTGCTGGAATATTCCCGGGGCAATGGACAGGCCGAACGGCATCCGGTTGAACTCGTAGAGTCCCATAGGTAGGATGAAGACGGTCTACGCTTTGCCCTTCTTGGCCACTGCTACCTGCCAATACCCGCTGGCCAGATCAAGAGTTGAGAAAAACTTTGCATGACACAGGGCAGACAACGACTCCTCAATCCGTGAAAGGGGATAGGCATCCCAGACTGTCTGGGCATTCAGCTTCCAATAATGCACGCAGAACTGGAGACTCCCATCTTTCCTCCGCACCAAGACCACTGGAGCAGCCCAGGGACTTTGACTCTCCTGGATCACTCGGTTTTCCAAAATGTTGGCCATCATGTCCTTCACCTCCTGGTACATTTTAGTCGGGATTTGCCTGAAAATGTTCCCGTCTTCCGGTTCCATCATATGCCCAAAAGGTCTTTCGAAGAACTCCAGAGGCATAATGGTGCACTCCGACCCTGTATCAACTAGACACCGTACCTTCTGGCCTTCCAACTTGGCTTCCATAACTGGGCTGCTGG
>CM065589.1:10609735-10638639 GCA_033119425.1 Bufotes viridis | reverse complement strand
AAGTTAAGCTTTATTATTTTTAACCCCTTCCTCTTCATTTTACTATGCATTCTTTATTAAGAATGCTATTATTTCCCCTTATAACCATGTTATAGGGGAAAATAATAAATTCTCCAGAAGACCCGAAAACGGACTTCAGTGACGGGTCTGGGTACCAAACATGGCGATTTTACTCACGCGCAAAACGCATTACAAACGTTTGCACCCGCGCGGGAAAATCGCGCATATTCCCGCAACGCACCCGCCTCTTATCCGGGCGTCAAACATGACGCCCGTGTGAAAGAGGCCTTACACAAACCTAAATTTAAATTTAAAAAAACAAATCATCCATGTCTAGCAGTTAACCCTTCGGCGCCAAATTGTCACATTACTCAACACAATCTGAATTCATTATTCATTTCTTGGACCTGATGGAGCTGGTGGATTCACTGGAAAAATTCATGTTATAATGGCCAACTAGAGCTTAACCGAGAAACACTTTCTTGTGCACCTCCTCCGCTGCTGCTTAAGTCTCAAACATGCTGAGTAGACGCTACAGTCTCTCTGGGTTTGTAGTGAAAGATTCCCCTTCTTCCAGCTGCAGTTTCATTGTGGAATTACAGCTTCGAAGGCCTGTTTCTCATTTGCGGTAAACAAATCCGGCAGGCATATTTTCCGGGTGGCGGCTGGATCTCCGCTGGTGTCCATTATAGTGAATGGGGCTGGACGGAATGCCGATAGCGCATGGCAGGGACGGATCCCACAAGCTCCGTCCCTGCCTAATCCACTCTGCTGCTTTATTTTACTGCAACCTTTACAGAGTACGTGTGAGATTTCAGCAGCAGAAGTGGAGGAGGCACATGGAAAGGAACTTGTCAATTAAGATGTCGGTTGATGGAGATTGAGTTTAGCTTGTATATGCAGGACTCATGAGCGCTGGTACTTTTTCGCTGGAGTCATAATAAGCTCATTTTATTATCTGCCATTCTGACATAGAATTGCAAAGTAAGTACACCAGGCTCATCAGGTTTGAGAGATCTATTTCATATTACATGCACAGTATTGTGAAATCTAGTGAGAGATTCTCTTTAATATTGTTATGGAAAATCTGATCATCTACATTTAATAAGATAATGTATCATAAGGTAAAGCACATGTCTTAACCTGAATTCATAGACATGGATATGAGGTCTATATAGCCTAATGGCCGCACAGTCACCAGATCTCAGGTTTATAGACATCTTTAGGATGTAGTGGAATAGAGAGAGGGGAACGAGGGACCTATCAGGAATTAAGAAGGTGGAGCTAATGACGTGTCCTGTGAGTGCAGGTGACATCACCGAGACGTCTGTGTCTATACAATAATCACATGTGACATCGGAGCTTCCTAAGAATAATGGATCTTAAAACTGGAGTTCTCCGAAAGAAAGCTAAAAACACAAGAACCAAACATCTAACCTCTTATCTAACGGGCTGACCAGCCCTAGTTGTAATTTAGTAATCAGGTTATTATTTTTCTTAGTTCCATGACTTTTTTAAACATGTGTTTATTGTGGCTACACAATAAGAAAACTTTTAATGAGAAATATAAGTTCTTCGACATCTCTCATATAAGACTTTCCTAGACAAAAATAGTAAACTGCGTCTATTGCACACTTTTATCAGATTCTCCTCCTGCCCTGAAGGCACCAAGGACAGAATCTGAGGTCACTTTCTCCATCCATGATCCCATACCTGTGGTGACATCTCCTGGAACGTCCTCCTCCACCTCACTCCTACACGGGGGATCGCCCATCATCCTCTCTTCTTCATCCTCCACTTTAATATCAGTCAGATCTTCCCCCTGATTTGTTACCTGTAACAATTCAGTACAATACAGCAGAGAGGTGGGAAATCTAACAGATCCACATAAGAGACCCCCACAATCTATGACCCCTCTATGACTGCAGGACCCCCTATATAGATGTGTATAGGGCTCAGCTCCATCTACCTGAGGATCCTCTGGGACCTTCTCCTCTGGACAGTCCTGGGAATACAGAGGACGGGGACATCTCTCTGGGGGATTTCTCCTCCTGGATCCATCTGTGGAGACACAAGCACACAGTGACTGAATACATGGCCTCCTGTAGATCGTGTATAGATCAGACTCTTCTCTCAGCTCCGTCACTTCTAGGTTTAGTTATCTGCTCCTCACCACCTGTGCCGAGGTCCCAGCACCTAGCAGGTCAGAAGACCGAAGTAACCTCTGGTCTAGGAGAGTGAATGGCTGACAGTGGGACGACTCCTTCTCCACAACAGTAAATTCTGAGGAAAAGGGTACAGTTATAAGTGCCAGGGGCATCTTGCAGCACTCTACCAACCAAAAAAGGCATCAAAGCATCATTCCCCTCCCATATGAGGTAAATTTCTAGACAGGGAACCCACAGTGAGGAAACAGTCACTGTAAACTCCTCACATGGTGAGAATCCTCCTCCTGAGCCGTATTCTGCCTCCCCTGAAATGGGAAAGATGCAGTTAGCTCCCATCCTGACAGACTTGTATCTGAGGGAGTTACTATGGGATTCCTTTCACCCATTGCCCTCCATCGTCTTCTCAGCTTGAATCTGTCCACCTTCTCTTCTGTCTATTCCACCTTATGTTATGTCCTGTACGCCATAATGTTTCATCACTGTGTGGGGCACTGATGGCGGTTGTGCGGGGGAACATGACATCACTTATACCTGACCCTACACTATTACTGAGAGGAGTTTATAAAAGGGGATATATTGGTGCCATTGGGTGCGCAGTGTCGTTAAACTGGGGGGGATGTAGTACGACTGATGCTTCTTATATAGTGAACCCCTCTCGTGTATGATGTGCCCGAACTATTAAGAGATAATGATTCTGGTGCATTTTCAGGAGATCTGTGCGGCAAAGAAATCTACGGCTTCTAGGAGAAATCTACGGCTTCTAATGTGCATCAGTTTTCTGCTGCACATGCTGTTAAATAAATCGGACCACGGAGGTGTTGGTGCAGGGGAAACATTAGAGGTGCCACTGAGTGACTGAGCGCCATAAGGGAGTTACAAAACTGTGGCTGAGTATTAACTCACTACCTCAGAGACTGACCCACTGCAGGAGGATGAACCACAGCTCGCGGGTACAAGACCTAGAAGGCCAGTTCTGGAATCCCTAGCAGATAAATTGAAGCCACCCGTCATCCAGGAATAGGAGAGTCAGATGACGGATCCTCTTATCCCCCTTTCCTAGTAACTGGGCCAAAGAGAAAATGAAGAGCTCACCAATCATCTACTGCATCAAAGATGGGGCATCTGCCCCCAGACATCCCCAGCAGCTCCTGGGGGAGAATTACTACAGCAGGAACCTCCATTACATGTCACTGCACACACGTGTATACACTGCACATGACGGCTCTTACCTTGTGATATAAGAGGCTGGTGCTCCTCCATTACATGTCACTGCACACACGTGTATACACTGCACATGACGGCTCTTACCTTGTGATATAAGAGGCTGGTGCTCCTCCATCACATGTCACTGCACACACGTGTATACACTGCACATGACGGCTCTTACCCTGTGATATAAGAGGCTGGTGCTCCTCCATTACATGTCACTGCACACACGTGTATACACTGCACATGACGGCTCTTACCCTGTGATATAAGAGGCTGGTGCTCCTCCATTACATGTCACTGCACACACGTGTATACACTGCACATGACGGCTCTTACCTTGTGATATAAGAGGCTGGTGCTCCTCCATTACATGTCACTGCACACACGTGTATACACTGCACATGACGGCTCTTACTCCTGTGATATAAGAGGCTGGTGCTCCTCCATTACATGTCACTGCACACACGTGTATACACTGCACATGACGGCTCTTACCTTGTGATATAAGAGGCTGGTGCTCCTCCATTACATGTCACTGCACACACGTGTATACACTGCACATGACGGCTCTTACCCTGTGATATAAGAGGCTGGTGCTCCTCCATTACATGTCACTGCACACACGTGTATACACTGCACATGACGGCTCTTACCCTGTGATATAAGAGGCTGGTGCTCCTCCATTACATGTCACTGCACACACGTGTATACACTGCACATGACGGCTCTTACCCTGTGATATAAGAGGCTGGTGCTCCTCCATTACATGTCACTGCACACACGTGTATACACTGCACATGACGGCTCTTACCCTGTGATATAAGAGGCTGGTGCTCCTCCATTACATGTCACTGCACACACGTGTATACACTGCACATGACGGCTCTTACCCTGTGATATAAGAGGCTGGTGCTCCTCCATTACATGTCACTGCACACACGTGTATACACTGCACATGACGGCTCTTACCCTGTGATATAAGAGGCTGGTGCTCCTCCATTACAGGTCACTGCACACACGTGTATACACTGCACATGACGGCTCTTACCCTGTGATATAAGAGGCTGGTGCTCCTCCATTACATGTCACTGCACACACGTGTATACACTGCACATGACGGCTCTTACCTTGTGATATAAGAGGCTGGTGCTCCTCCATTACATGTCACTGCACACACGTGTATACACTGCACATGACGGGTCTTACCCTGTGATATAAGAGGCTGGTGCTCCTCCATTACATGTCACTGCACACACGTGTATACACTGCACATGACGGCTCTTACCCTGTGATATAAGAGGCTGGTGCTCCTCCATTACATGTCACTGCACACACGTGTATACACTGCACATGACGGCTCTTACCTTGTGATATAAGAGGCTGGTGCTCCTCCATTACATGTCACTGCACACACGTGTATACACTGCACATGACGGCTCTTACCCTGTGATATAAGAGGCTGGTGCTCCTCCATTACATGTCACTGCACACACGTGTATACACTGCACATGACGGCTCTTACCCTGTGATATAAGAGGCTGGTGCTCCTCCATTACATGTCACTGCACACACGTGTATACACTGCACATGACGGCTCTTACCTTGTGATATAAGAGGCTGGTGCTCCTCCATTACATGTCACTGCACACACGTGTATACACTGCACATGACGGCTCTTACCCTGTGATATAAGAGGCTGGTGCTCCTCCATTACATGTCACTGCACACACGTGTATACACTGCACATGACGGCTCTTACCCTGTGATATAAGAGGCTGGTGCTCCTCCATTACATGTCACTGCACACACGTGTATACACTGCACATGACGGCTCTTACCTTGTGATATAAGAGGCTGGTGCTCCTCCATTACATGTCACTGCACACACGTGTATACACTGCACATGACGGCTCTTACCCTGTGATATAAGAGGCTGGTGCTCCTCCATTACATGTCACTGCACACACGTGTATACACTGCACATGACGGCTCTTACCCTGTGATATAAGAGGCTGGTGCTCCTCCATTACATGTCACTGCACACACGTGTATACACTGCACATGACGGCTCTTACCCTGTGATATAAGAGGCTGGTGCTCCTCCATTACATGTCACTGCACACACGTGTATACACTGCACATGACGGCTCTTACCCTGTGATATAAGAGGCTGGTGCTCCTCCATTACATGTCACTGCACACACGTGTATACACTGCACATGACGGCTCTTACCCTGTGATATAAGAGGCTGGTGCTCCTCCATCATGGCCTCCTTGTACAGATCCTTGTGTCCTTCTATATACTCCCACTCCTCCATGGAGAAATAGACAGTGACGTCCTGACACCTTATAGGAACCTGACAACACAATGACACCGTCATCACCCAGACCCTCCAGTGCTGTTACTGGAGAATCTCCCAGCATTCCCAGCAGTGTCACCTCTCCAGTCAGCAGCTCCATCATCTTGTGGGTGAGCTCTAGGATCTTCTGCTCATGTATCAGGGGGTGAGGGGGAGGCTCTGTGATGGGGGGAGGGGTCCTGCTCCGCCCTCCTGACTCCTGGAGATGGATGATGGGAGTCACACAGTCCCCCGATGTCTTCTTCACTATTGTGTACTCCTGTGGATGGAGAGAGACACTTAGGTACAAAAAGAAACATTACATTTACCGGTAATCTGTTTTTCCAGCCCCCATAGAGAGGATCTCCCCTGCTGATCAGGAAACCTCCAACATAAAAGCGGTGCATGCCTCTCCACAACTCAGTTTTGCTAGAATGCCACCCCAAGGTCAGACAGAGAAGAACGCCCGACCGAATCTACATAACTAACCCTTATTGTACCTTTTTATATGCTCTAAGGAACAACAAAAATAATACCAAAGAAAACAAAGAGGTAAAAAATGGACGGGGTCCTGCTAGGAGTTCTGATAAAATCCATTACGGGCAAGTGTAATCCATCTTTTACCTCCTCGCCCATATGGGCACTCAGGGAGAAGTAATCTAGAAATTAAGTAAATTAGAGCGGAGGGCGGACAACTGCCTGCAAGACTTTCCTACCAAAGTTGAGATCAGACAAACTATAGTGCCTGTGAAAGGTACGAGGGAAGCCCAGGCGGCTGCCTTACATATCTGATCCAACGAGGCGTCCACTCTCTCGGCCCAGGAGGTGGACACCGCTCTTGTGGAATGAGCCCCATTAATAAGGAAGGAGGAGGAAGGTCCTGACTGACATATACCAAAAAAAATAATAACCTGCTTCATCCATCTGCTGGTAGTATTTTTCTAGCCTATACTTTCCTTAATACTGAACCAAGAGGTTCTCTATTTTCCTCCAATCCCTGGAAGCTTCAAGGTAGTGAATTGGTCTCCTCCTGACCTATGCAATGGCAAGACACGTCACTGTGATTATCACAAAAGGACAGAAAAACGATCTCCTGGTTCTTGAGCAACTTGGAAACTACATTAGGGAAAACGGAAGGTAGGGTTTTCATTACTACCCTAACAGTTGCCGCCTCCAGCACCTCCTCCCTCCCGGCTGATACATCGCTGCTCTGTGAAGCATCGCAGCCAGCGATGTATCAGGGATTTAACTTTAGCGGTGCGGGAGCGTGCGGGATTTATGGTACCCGCCCACTCCCGCCTACATAGCAACAAATCGGCCGATTATTCGATAACGTCGAATAATCGTTGCAGCCCTACTACAGATCCTCTCTCTTGGCCGCACTCCACCATCTGATCTTCTTGTTCCCGGCCCTCTCCTCCTGGTACAACGTGCCTACTTACCTCCTCATGGCTCCTACATGACTATTGGTCACTGGTCACATGACACATCACTCACCATACTGGGGGCTGATCTTCCGGTTCTCCGTCACTTGGAAGGTCTGGGGGCCGTTCTCCAGGACCCTGGACTCTTCCTATCACTTCCTATGATGGATTCTCCTTCCCGATGTCTGACTTGTTACAGAATACAATACAGAGGAGAGAAATCTAGAGAAGTTTACCTCTCCGTTCAGCAGGGAGATGATCTCCAAGGTGAGGTCTAATATTCTTCTGCTGATCTCCTTCCTGTCCATCCTCGGTGGTCATTCAGGAGAAGAGGAGAGAACTGGAAGAGCTGGAGCTCAGCAATGAAGAGTTGGTGAAAGACCTGTGATGACGTCATGTGATCAGTGACTTACTGCCCAGCTCCGCCCTTGCACTGATCACATGACAGTGACATCACCCCCAGGTCCTTGCCCACCTCTTCTCTACTGCTGAGCCCCGCCCCCTGCACTGATCACATGACAGTGACATCACCCCAGGTCCTTCAGCTCCGGCGGTGCACGTGGTGGGATCAGTTCCAGTAGAATATAGGAGGAATCCCGGTGTTCCGTTATTTTTCCCTACCCGTGAACTTTGCATACCCTCGTCATTTCTGGTTCTGACGCAGCCGCATCCGAAGTGATGTTTGCAGGTGTGGAAGGAGGTTACTGAGTGGCTGAGTAGGAGTCGGAGCAGGCGAGCGCGGCTAACTGTGAACTCACCTAGCGTAGGGAAAACTCACAGCCAATTGCGCATACACCCGAGGGTAATGAAAACTTACTGGGCTGTAAGTTTTCACTACCCTCAGCGCATGCGCAATTGACCGTTAGTTTTCCCTTTCCTAGGCGCAATCAGTTAGCTGCGCTTGCCTGCGCCAACTCCTACTCAGCCACTCAGTAAGCGAGCGGCGTGACACACCTCCTTCCACACCCACAAACGTCACTTCCGGTGCTTCTGCGTCAGAACCGGAAATGATGAGGGTATGAAAAGTTTACGGGTAGGGAAAAATAACGGAGCACCGGCACTCAATGTCTTTAGTCAATGAAACTATTTTATTGTTCACAGATATTGTTATAACAGGGATGCGTTTCGGCCTTTATCAACCACATATTTGAATGAATTGAATCACAAAATATATAGTATGATCTACTACACGGACAGCGAGAATAAGAAAAAAACAATCGTAGCAAGGGCAGGTTCGTGTTTGCCTTCAAGTATAGTCCCATGTCAGACGTAGTCAAACGAGCGATTCTGTAACTGGGACATGCTAAAAAATGAGGAAGACCTCAAGGAATATACAGCAGATAGACCCATTGTCACCTTTAAGAGATGCCACACCATCAAGGATAGATTAGTGAGGAGTAAATTTATCGAAAAAAAGGCCGCTATCAGGTAATAGAATAGTGGGAAACTACAGATGTGGTAACTGTTCTTTTTGTTCACAGATGATACAAGGAAAAAATCTGTTTTTTGGAGGCCTGCAGCATGTATTGAGGCAATTTGTTAATTGCCGTACTAAATATGTGGTTTATATAGTTATGTGTGGGTGTGGCTGATACTACATAGGTAAAACGATACGTCCTATGTTTGAAAGGTTCCGCGAGCATATTGGCTCGGTGAGAACAGGCAAAGGTTGCTCCAGACTAATTAACCACATTAGGGAACGGCATCAGGGCAACACTTCATGCTTAACGTTTGCAGGCATAGAGCATGTATGTAATCCAGCGCAAGGAGGAGATAGGCACCGGGAACTATTGCGCAAAGAATCAGCCTGGATAGTGCGAGCAGAGACTGGACCGCTCGGTCTGAATGACCGCAATGAAATAGGCGCTCTGGTATGATATCCCTCAGTGTTTATGCTGTTTGTTGTTCATTTTGTACAGGTATTTCCCGTCATGCATCTTGGTATCTTCCTGTGTCCTAAATTATTGTGGTAACACTTATTTTTTTGTGTTTATTATGTATGAGGTATCACCTGAGGGGGGAGTAGACTAGCGCTATCGCGCTATGCTCCCGCCCACAGGTGATCACATGGGTGAGCACAGGTACAAGGTAGACGTCGCTAAACCTATCAAAGACCATTCACTATGCTCCAATTACAGGCCAATTTCGCTCCTCAACAATGACCTGAAATTATATGCAAAAATGCTTGCCAACAGACTAAAACTTTACTTACCGAAACTTATTTCGGCCGAACAGGTGGGTTTCATACCTGAAAACAACATCATCAGAGTTATAAATCTTATACAACTAGCTACCAAATCCAACTCTCCATTGGCTATACTGAGTATGGATGCTGAAAAAGCATTCGATAGAGTTGATTGGCTTTTTATGTCGCTTGCGTTGTCAAAATTTGGAAACCCAGATACATTCATACGTGGAGTTATGGCAATGTACAGTAATCCAACGGCTCGCATCCTGGTGAACGGTACTGTCACGAGGGTAGAGTAACAGGTATCAAGATAGAGCGGAGGTGCACCCCCTGAGCTGCCACCCGGTCACCTGTCCCTGCCTACTTGCACCACCCGCCCTAGGTGACGGGGCGCAACTGGGCGATGGTCCCTAACCTACTAAGTGCAAGCAGAGAGAGAGAGACGGCAGGGAAGGGGACAGCCAAAGGGAAGCAAACAAAAGTGGACCAGAGGTAGCCAAAAACAAAGGCGAGACGAGTCAACTAGCCGAGGTCAGTCCAGGAGGTCAAGTCAGAACAAGGAAGAGGCAAAGGCAAATCCGTAAACAAACCGAGGTCGAAATCCTAGAGGTAACGTCAAGGTACAGGGAGCAGGCAGAAGAGATGTCAAGAGGCGAATCCAGGTTCAATTCCAAAGGTAGCAAATAACAAAAAGTACACAGCCTATAGGACAAAAATCACAGACCCACGTCACATGACCAACAGACCGACAAGTCGAGCGCCGAGTGATCAGCTCGGCGTTCAAGGCAGACCAAGGAGCAGGGAGCCTCCCAGCTAGCAAGGTCACCCTGGGAATGAGGCCAAACACAGGTCCTCATTCCTGAAGCTAAGCAGCAGGTCTGTGGCCGATGGGAGACCAAGTCTGCCCTCGGCACCCAGTTACAGGTACCTTATCCCCTGTCTTCTCAAATGGCACACGTCAGGGATGCCCCCTATCGCCCTTACTGTTTGTCCTGGTTATAGAAACGCTCCTTCAATCTTTCAGACATAATGCTGAAATAGAGGGAATGAAAGTGGGGTCGGTTAACCACCAATCTGCTGCTTTTGCGGACGATGTACTCCTATTTATCACCAACCCAATCCGAGCCTTCCCAGCAATTATGTCTACTCTCCAAATTTACCACTCCCTATCCAATTTCTCAGTGAATTTATCGAAATCAACGGTCCTAAATGTGACCCTGAAGGCGAACACTGTGGCCTCTTTACAAAAATCCACCCCTTTTCAATGGACAAATGAATCTATAGTATTCTTAGGGATAATTTTGACCCCAGACTTTTCGAACCTGTTTAGGGACAATTTCCAACCTTTGCCAAAACGTTTGGTCGACCTGCTGGGCTCTTGGGATATTCCATTTATTTCGTGGTTTGGGCGAAAAACATTTATTAAAACAATATTGCTGCTGTTCTCTACTATCTTCAAGCTTTGCCGATCCCAATCCCAAAGGCTTATTTTGTAAAACTGCAAAATTCCTATGGGGTGGCAAGAGATCTAGGCTTCCTCTCACACTTATGGTACAAAACAAAACCCTAGTAATGGGGGGCTCAGTATTCCCGATCTCTATACCTACCATAAGGCTGTAATTGCACTTAGATGCCTAGAATGGTTGAGACCTTACTCAGAACGGTTAGATCTCACTACAGAAGATAGCATGTTCAATCTCCCACTGCACTCCCTCATTTTCTTGGACCTATCCCCAAAACACGCTAAAATACAAACATATAATATCATCACGAAGTATGCTTTGGACATGTGGAATGACTCTAACTGGAAAAACCATCTAATAACTAACCATCTCGCCCTGCTGCAGGTTCGGGATGTACTCTGCCACTCCTCAACTCAGTTTTGGGAAACTATATCAGACAGAGCCAGAGCACTTACCACTCCGGTTTTGTCGCTTTGTCCAGAAAATGATGTCCCATCTCTTGAGGACCTGGAGAAACACCCTACGGTAGTCTGTCTTTCACATTTCCAAAAAGCTCACTTTATTCACTCCATGAAATCTCGTCTTAAAAACCACAATGATCAATTACAAAAAACAGTCTTTGAGACAATGGCTCTGCAATTAAAAGACCCAAAGGGAAAAATATCTAAATTGTACAGCCTTTTGCTTGCCCTTTCACGCCCAGACAAATTTTCTTTTATATCAAAATGGGAAAGTGAGCTAAATATACAATTTTCAGCAAGGGACATACATAATGTCCTGAAAGCCCCTCACAGGGTGTCCAGGTGTGTCAAACTACAAGAGAATAGCTACAAAGTACTTACGCAATGGTATTATACGCCACAAAAAATTAACCGTATGTTTCCTGAATGCAGCCCGAACTGCTGGAGATGTGAGAGGGATTTAGGTACCCACAGCCATATATGGTGGAAATGCACTGAAATCGCTTCCTACTGGCGTGAGATATGTAAAGTCATTTCCGAGGTCTGTAAGATGCCGTTTCCGGCCGCTCCGAAGGTACTATGTCTCTTTGGGGTGTTCGGAGGTCTCAGGTGTCCCAGAGACACGCAAAGTTTGATTCAGATTCTAGTAGCAGCTGCCAGAATACTCATCGCAGTATACTGGAAAAAGACTGAATCGCCCCCAATACAACAATGGATCAATAGATGTGATCAATTATACCGCCTCAAGCAATTAGCTCACTGTGAAGCCCGAACACCACATAGATTCGAGGCGATCTGGAAACCTTGGAAGGTCTACAGAGGCTTTTCAAACTGATTGTATAGTGTTATGGTTTCATGAACATCAATGATTGTGATGTAATAATTACTCTAGACCTAGTCCTACCATTGTGCAGCAAAAATGATAAATGCTCTCCATTTCCCCCTCCTCCCCTCAGACCTTCCTACAACCCCCCCATTCTACTTCCTATTTTTTTTTTATTTATATATTATTTCTTTATTTCTTTATGTCTTTAATTTCATAGTCCATTGGATCGTACTGTATCATACATATTCATTTATTTGCGCCCCTGCAAGGCAAGCAAAGACTGTACGTCCGAACTGTTGTAAAAACAATAAAAAGAATTTTAGAAACAAAACAAGGTAGACGTCACTTCTCGATGACGTCATGGGCCAGATGAAGCACTGACAAGCGGGAAACAGTCATCGCCCGCACCGACACACGAGTGAGAAGCTGTCCGCCCCGGTCCGTTATGTTTTAACGAAGTTTCAATAAATTGGATTTTTAAGTCATGGTGAGTGCCGCTTCAACCTATTTATTCATCTACATGAAAGTTTCAAACTCCTCTATTTGTAGGTATTATTTTTGTAATATTGGCCAATGTTTTTTAATGACATTATCAATCATGGGATTTAATGGGTGGAATTTCTGTGTGAGGGGTAGTGATGAGCCGACCGGTGGATGTTCGGGTTTGGCCAAACGTTTCAAAGTTTGTTTCAGGTTCCGAACTTGACAATGGGGACCCGAACTTTGGGACCAAAAAATGTCTGTAAAAAAGTCATAGAAAGAGCTGCAAAAGGCACCAAAGTGGGGGTAAACGCAATATAATTGCCCTGCAAACAAATGTGGATAGGGGAATGACTTAAAATAACATAAACTAAATACAAAATAATAATCTTGAACCTGGAGGCGGAGGTCCAAGTGGAGTAGGAAGTTGAGGGGACTGTAGACGTGGCGGTGTAGGTGGAGGAAGAAGCCAGCACCTTGTTTTAGGGGGAGAATTCTTTAATTTTTTTATTTTTTTTATATTTGTTAATTCTGTGTGTGACCTTTAGCCATTTTTTTGGGTGCAGCAGTTATAGTTCTTTACTCTGCTAATATAACAACTATTAATCTTGAGCCAGGAGGTGGAGGTCAGAGTAGAGGAGAAGCTGGACAAAGTGTAAGTGGAAGAGGTAGCCAACATTTTTTTTTTGTATTTTTCTTACTTTTTTTGTTGTTTTTTGGTTTGTGGAGGCCCCAAAGTATTGGGTAATAGCAAAAAGAATGGATAAGCTTTGCTGAAGTGTGCCCAAAACACTTCTCTACTCTGCCAATATAATAATCTTGAGGAGGAGGCGGACGTGGAGAAGCAGGTAACCGCTGGATGCTGTGCTGACAAAGCTTTTCCACATTTTGGCCACCCCTTCTGAGGTGCTGGTGGTGCCCCAGCTGCGTTGGCGACTTCCTCCTCCTCCGCCGTCTCTGCCTCGTGCTTCCACTGAGCCCCCGGTGTCAGGTGGAAATGCCATCAGTAGGACGTCTACCAGCGTGCGCTTGTACTCGAGTATCTTCCGATTGCACTCCAGTGATGGAAGTAAAGACGGCACGTTGTCCTTGTAGCGGGGATCCAGTAGGGTGGCCACCCAGTAATCAGCACTAGTAAGAATGAGGTCAAATCGGCGGTCATTGCGCAGGCACTGCAGCATGTAGTCGCTCATGTGTGCCAGGCTGCCCAGATGCAACGACAAGCTGTTCTCAGTGGGAGGTGTATTGTCTGTGTCATCTGTATCCCCCAGCCACGTTACAGTTATGTCCGTGAGCTGATTTGGGTGCCACATTGCTGTGAATGCAGATCCTCCTCTTTATCAACATCCTCCTCATCCTCCAAAACTGTGCCCTAGCTGGACAATTGTGTACCTGGCCGCTGCTGGTGCAGGAACCACCTGTGGACGCATGGCCAGATAACCATGGAAATGATCCCTCTTCCTCCTGTGCCACATCCTCTTCCATCATCTCCCCGAGCATTTTTTCAAGGAGACATAGAAGTGGTATAGTAACGCTGAAGACGGTGCTGGACATGTTGGTAGAGCACTCGAAACAGCGCAACACGGCACACACGTCCCGCACTCGTTGGTGGTGTAGTGGTGCTGTTCCACAGAGCGACTCACCTGGGCATGCTGCAGCTGAAACTCCGCTATCGCCTGCTGCTGCTCGCACAGTCTTTCCAGTATGTGCAAGGTGGAGTTCCACCTTTTGGGTACAGCACATATGAGGCGGTGAGCGGGAACGGAGAGGTTACACTTTAGCGCAGACAGGCGAGCAGCAGCAGGGCGAGAATACCGATAGGGTGCACAGACGGCCCGCACTTTCTGCAGCAGCTCTTACACATTGGGGTAATTTTTCAGGAACCTCTGCACATGCGCCAGGCAAGGGATATGCGTCAAACCGGCTAGGCCCAGAGCTGCTACGAGATTTCGCCCATTTTTGCACACCACCAGCCGGGCTTGAGGCTCAGCAGCATCATCCACTCATCGGTCTATTCCATGCCCGCCCATAGCTCCTGAACAGTGTGGGGGTTTTCCCCCAAACATACAAGTTTCAGAACAGCCTGCTGCGGTTTCCCCTGGCTGTGCTGAAGTTGGTGGTGTAGGTGTTGCGCTGATGTGATGAGGAGGCGGTAAAGGAGGAATCGAAGGAAGAGGCAATAGGAAGCACTGAGAAAGGTCCAGCAATCCTCGGTGGTGGTAGGACATGCGCCAAACTGCTTTCCGCCTCAGGCCCAGCCACCACTACATTTACCTAGTGTGCAGTTAGGGAGATATAAAGTCCCTGCCCCTGCTTACTGGTCCACATATCGCTGGTTATGTGGACCTTGCCACCTGATTTTTTCCGCCATTTGTTCATGCAGGACAGGGATGGCCCACTTGGAAATTTAGTTGCGGCTGGGAACCATGTACTGTGGGACAGCCGTCGTCATTAGGTTTTTTAAAACCATCCGTCTCCACCAGAGGGATTGGCAGCATTTCAAAGGCCAGTAATTTGGAAATGCTGGCATTCAGGGACAGCGTTTGCCGGTGGGTAGGGGAATACTTCCTCTTTCTCTCAAGTGTTTGGGGGATGGACAGCTGAATGCTTCCATGGGACAGTGTGGAGATGCTCAGTGACATTGGTGGTGGTGGTAATGTTGCTGTCACATCCTCACTTTGAGGGGTGCCAGGTGGCCCTGTTGTTCCAGAGGGAGGAAAAGGCAACAGGAGCCTCAGATCTTTCATGGTTTTTTAGGTATCTAATCCACTGCAGCTTGTGCTTTGCAGTTAGATGCCTGGTCATGCAGGTGGTGCTTAGGTTTAGAACATTTATGCCTCGCTTCAGGCTCTGACTCCACAGCGTGCAAACCACCTTGTCTTGTCGTCAAATATTTCCTGAAGAACTGCCACGCCAGGGAACCCCTTTGAGCTGGCTTTGGTGTGCTCTGTCCCTAGGCGCGTTGGGCAGTAGCAGGTGTACCGGCTGGGGTCTGGCCGCTCTACTTTTGCACCTTGCTCCATCTTTTGCTGTGCATCTGGCGCTGCATGACCCCCAGCTCTTCCTCCGAACTGCAAACGTCACTCAGATGACTTGGATGTCATGTGAGGTCTAGGACCTCATCATCCTCCACATCATCTTGAACCCACTCCTCACCCTGCCCCCCTGGCCGATCTGCACACGGCAGAAAGCCACAGAGGTTGACACCTGTGTTTTATCATCATCAGAGACGTGCTGCGCGCGGTCCTCCCATATCCTCATCCTCAAACATAAGTGGTGGGGCATCACTGCACTCAATCTCTTCCACTTCTGGGGCAGGGCTATGTGGATGGTGTCGGGCATTTTCATGAGTGTATATGATACCTAATCATATTATAGTCCAAAATAGATGCTCATTGTTTTTAAGAGACAGACTGAACCAAAATTACAACGTTTTGCTGTATGGCTGAAACAGGCCAACATGAGGTCACACAGAATCCAGTCTGTGAAAAAGTTTACCGAATACTGAATACAAAGAACATTGTATTTTAAAAAGTTATTGCCACAGATGTGGTCTTATCTGTTGGGAGTACACTGGATTCTCCAGACATGTCCGTCGGTAGAGAACAAGGCCCATTCATATCATTATGGTCCATAGGTCAACAGTGTGAGAAACATTCAGAGAAACGCCTAGAGGTCTATCTTTAGTTATTTCAGTGTCTAAACTAATCTTTATCTCTGATTTACGACGACGAGGGTCAAATGTATATAATACAAGAGTGCCATAGTTAACTCTTTATAGTATGGTGCTAATAGCTTGCACAACAGTGCCATCTGGAGACAGATGGATATCGCTACACCATCCTCCATAGTTGCATTATCGGTAAATATGATCTCATAGGATCATTACCATATGAGCGTATGATTGGAAGATCTTAATCCAGGAGGAGGTGACATGAGATAAGGGGGGGGGGGGACAAGAAGAAGACTCACAAGCAAAGAGGGAGAACATTTCAGGATTCAGCATTGTCATCATCATCATCATCATAGCCAGAACACCCAAGAGAGAGGGGTCTTTCAATATGAAAGTCATGGTGAGACATGCGATGATGGACCACCCAGCTTTCCTAGGAGCAGAAGTGTGATTCCTGCTAGGACTTGGTAAGAGACATGAAGAATGATATTTCATTTTATTAAGACTAATTGGATAACGTGGGTGAAGTCATACCATCTAGATTGGCGAATACATAAACACAATAATTAATTGATCATCTCCATATTGAGATGTAGTCTTAGGATATTGTGCGGCTTCATTCTACCTGCAGAGGAATCAAGACTCATAATCTAGCAAAGTATTAAATGATTGTGTATATATATATATATACATATATAAATATATTGATAGTAGCATTCTTCGCCAAGCTAGGTTATAAATTCCCACTGGAAAGACTTGTTCCAAGTTCCTCCCATTTGTGTGTCTTAATAGTCTTACCAAGTCATACATGTGAAAATAGTCCAGGATGGGGCGGAAGGATACAGTTATCTCTTCTAAGTTATATCCTTGGATGGATTTGCCCATTCCTGAAGTCATGTGAGGTGTAGTTGGTTAGAGGGGGCAGAATATATTCACCACTCCATATTGATGTCCAGGATTAGACATGCCCATCCTGACATCATGAGGTTTCCTCTGAACAGAGGTGATGGATATAATTTAACTTCTTGTTTTGATATCCTAACCAAATAATAGCTTTGTTATAATGTGACAAGTTGCTTCTCCCCACATGTATTGCTAAGCTTATATTGCTTTATATCGATGATATCATTGTGTTTATTTACTTATTTTAAGCTTGTAATGCTTTATATCAACTCCGTATATATTCATTGGCATATATCATTGTGTTTATTGACTTATTTATGTTTAGAACCTTGTAACCAATAAATTTGCATATTTTTATACTTGTGTATTATTGTATAATGCAAAACTATATCTTTAGCATTAATGTCATCTCACATGAAAATAACTTATTATCTGAGGAAATAGTCGGCCTCAGATGTGAATTGTATCGATTGGGTTATCTATAGAGATGAGCGAACATTTAAAAAAAGTCCGTTGTTCGGCGTTCGGGTGGTGGTAAGTCGCGCATCCCGTTATGGATTCCACTATAGCGGCATATGGAATCCATAAGGGGCGGCTGCCACCAACCCGAACTTTTGCACAGCTGAAGGACCTGGGGTGACGTCACTGTCATGTGATCCCGTGCTGAGCCACGCCCCTGCACTGATCACATGACAGTGACATCACCCCAGGTCCTTCAGCTGTGCAAAAGTTCGGGTTGGTGGCAGCAGCCCCTTATGGATTCCATATGCCGCTATAGTGGAATCCATAACGGGATGCGCGACTTACCACCACCCGAACGCCGAACAACGGACTTTTTTTAAATGTTCGCTCATCTCTAGTTATCTACAATTCACCAGGTCATAATTTCGAGAAGTTATGAAAAATTTATGATTAATTATTTTTATGACCATAATTAATAATTTTTAATTGAAATATTATTATTCCGACAATGGCCCATAGAAACCCTGCCAGCAGAGTCATCAAAAAGCATAAGTGACTACTGCATGACTTGGCGCTCGGACTGCTTGGCTGACCTGTGGGCTGCTGGTGCCAACTCTGCACTTTCCGCAGGGGACAGGGTGGAACTAGAGACAATGGGAAGGAACTAGAGGCACTGTCAGTCATCCAGTTTACTACCGCATCTACTTGTTCTGGCCTCACCATTTGTAGAGCGGTATTTGGGCCTGCAAAATTAGGCAGAACATCCTGTCGCCTGCGTGCACCAGAGGAAGGTGTTTCATTTGTGATGTAGCTGGCACAGATCGACAACGTCCTCTCCTTACAGCAGGGGCTCCAACACCATCAGCACCACGACCACAGGAATGTCCCTATTTGATTCTTTCCTCATTTTTTTCGGTCACCCATCAAATTGGTTGACACGCGAACAATTGTATTTCTGTGCCACAGGTGCAAATGAAGTGTTTTGCATCCCAAAAAATGTCTATAGATCACTGACAGAATTAACCGAAAGATTAACTATTGTATTTCCGTGTCGCGGATGCAGATATAGTGTATCTCCCTCCCAAAAAAGGCTTTATGTCACCGACACAATTAACAGACTAATTAAATCTCCTATAATAGTAAGTCAGATGAAAATGCAGTGTTGTAAACCCAAAAAGTGCCTTTATGTCACCAACACAATTAACAGACTGATTTACTGTCTTATAACAGGCGGATGCAAATGCGGTGTTCTGAAACCCCAAAATTGCTTTATGTCATGATTGGCTGCACTGCAGACTTTCAACAAGTTTTATTTAAAACATGAACAACGAACACAGACTTTCGCGCCAATGACCGTGTTTGGGTGCCCAGACACCATAATGTACGGTACGAACCCGAACAGTGTGGTCCAGGTTTGCTCATTCCTAGTGAGGGGTATGCTTTTGTTCTCGCTTCTTCTCTTCACTTTTTAAATCAAGCTGCTATTGGTGTTCTTCACATCTATCAGGGCGTTTTGTAGAATGTGGACAGGGTATCTCCTTTGTCAGAATTTATTTTCAATTTCCCTCTCATTGTAACCTCTGTAGCTGAGAGTTAGGTAGAGCTCTCTTTGTGGACTGCATGCCCACTTTCATAGTGAAGGAGGCTGTTCCTATCCGTTGGTTTACGGTATAGATCAGTCCCCAACCTATCACCTCATTCTTTATTATCCATGTATCCAGATAGCTCACTTTAATAAGGTCATTGTAATCATCCAACTAGAATTATTTTCTGTGATTTTTTTTCTATAAATGTAGCTATGAACATCCGCATGGCCACTTATCATATCATGCAGGATGTTTTTTATTTTTATGTGATTTTTTTGAATGGCGTTTCCTTTTGTTCTTCCTCATGACTTATTGTTTCGGGGTCGTCAGGGCGGCCTTTACTCTTTTACAATGTGAGGAGTGGATCCAGGTAGGTCTCCCTTCGAGTTTCACGGAAGTTGGGGTAGTCAACAGCACTTGGTAGGGTCCCTCATATCGTGATTCAAGGGTACTTCTGACATGCTTCTTGACTACCACCCACTCTCCAGGTTTCTGAGTGTGTCTTCCTTCCAGGGAGTCAGTATCTGGAATAAAAGAGAGAATGTGTGCATGTATGTTAGACAATTGTTTGCTCAATGCTATCACATATTTTGCAACAGATTCATAATGCATTTGTAACTGCTGCGGAAAATACTGTCCCATTCTTGGCCCTGTCCAAATAGGATCTCGTGTGGGGGCCTTGGTGTGTGCCTAACTGAAAAAAGTGTTAAGCCCTGTCTCCCTGATCATCTTCTGGATATGTAATGCCTCCAGTAAAATGGCCCCTTTGTTTGAATGCCTTAAATTGGATCCCTTTACCATCACTCCGGAGAAGGTCGAAGCTTTTCACTCTCTTAAAACTCACATTGACCACATTGATTGTTCTAGGGATGCTTGATTACTCCATAGGTTTTAACCAGGCAGGACAAGCCACTGGGGTCCTTGGAAGGCCTCTTATATTGCAAGTGCCCCAATGGGTGTCTGAAATTTTACAGCAAGACCAGGCACCTTTCCACAGCCAGACTCACCAAATATGAGGTTGCGCTTCTTACAACTCCCCCTAGTCGTATTATAAAATGTTGTAATGTTCTGAACCTAGCTATGCTGCTGCCAGTGGGTTCAGAAAGGGGCAAGATAGTAAATGACATTTATAATAAAGGGGGAACCTACCCTAGCTTTTCAACTGGCTAATGATGAAGAAGACTAGTTTGTTATGAAATATGAACATGATTGTCTGACATTGATGGAAACCAAAGGAGTACCAAAATATCACTGATGTACCTCTCACTAATCCTTTTGCTGAGCAGTAGTGTAGCTATAGGGGTCACAGCTGTTACAATTGTGACCGGGGCCACCCAGGCAGGGGCGTAACGATCACGGTCGCAGAGTGTGCAGGGGAAGGGGGCCCGCAACCCCGCCGCAATAATTTAATATTGGGCAGCAGTGGCGGCAGGGCACAGGGAGATGAACGCTTTCATTGTGGAAGCGCACATCTCCATAGTCATCTGTATCGCCGTCCTTAGGACAGCAATACAGATGGATGCTGTGGCGGGGCAGGGGAGAAATAGGCGTCTCCCTTCCCGTTCCTCTGATAGGCTGCAAGCACTAGGCCCGCAGCCTATCAGAGGCCGGTGCAGGTGGCAAGATGATGTAATCGCGCCGCCTGAGCCGTGCAGCACGGGACACAGGCCGAAAGAGGCCCGCATCGCTTCGCTGCCATGGAGGTAAGTATAAGTGTTTATTTATTTTTATATGGTACAGTACATGTTACTGGCACATGATTTGGGGGGGGGAGGCACTTGTTACTGGCACATGATTGAGAAGGGGGAAGAGGCACTTGTTACTGACACATGATTGGGAGGGCAATTGTTACTGGCACATAATTGGGGGGGAGGCACATTTTACTGACATATGATTGGGGGAGAGGCGCTTGTTACTGGCACATGATTAGGGGAGAGGCACTTGTTACTGGCACATGATTGGGGGAGGCACTTGTTACTGGCACATGATTGGGGAGAGGGCATCTATGGGAGCACTTCTTACTGGCACATGATTGGGGGGAGAGGCACTTGTTACTAGCACATGATTAGGGGGCCATCTATGGGGGCACTTCTTACTGGCACATGATTGGGGGGAGGCACTTGTTACTGGCACATGATTGGGGGAGGCACTCGTTACTAGCACATGATTGGGTGGGGAAAGGCACTTGCTACTGGCACATGATTAGGGGGAGGCGCACTTGTTACTGGCACATGATTGGGGAGAGGCACTTGTTACTGACACATGATTGGGGGGGGAGAGGCACTTGTTACTGGCACATGATTGGGGGGGAGAGGCACTTGTTACTGGCACATGATTGGGGGAGAGGCACTTGTTACTGGCACGTGATTGGAGGGCATCTATGGGGGCACTTGTTACTGGCACATGATTGGGGGGAGGCACTTGTTACTGGCAAATGATTGGGGGGAGAGGCACTTGTTACTGGCACATGATTGGGGGGGAGAGGCACTTGTTAATGGCACATGATTGGGGGGAGAGGCACTTGTTACTGGCACATGATTGGGGGGAGGCACTTGTTACTGGTACATGATTGGGGGGAGAGGCACTTGTTACTGGCACATGATTGGGGGGGCATCTATGGGGGCACTTCTTACTGGCACATGATTGGGGGGGCATCTATGGGGGCACTTTTTACTGGCACATTATTGCGGGGCACTATGGGGGCACTTACTGGCAGTATGGGGGCACTTTTTACTGGCACATTACTGGGTGGCACTATGGGGGCATCTACAGAGGCCACGAAGAAGGGGTATTTTATATGGGAGGAGAGGAACACTATAGCAGCTTCTACTGAGGCCATAAAGAAGGGGTATTTTATATGGGGGGCTCTGTGTGGTACTAGTATGATCAGGGGTATTATCTGTTTCTGCAGTATAATATTGGGGACCACAGCGGCACAGTATTGGGGGTAGTAGGATGATTTGTCCAGAAGATAGGAGGATGATGGAAAAGTGGTAAACTAAGATTTTTTTTTTTGTCAAACTGCAGAGACGAAAAATTGCTGAAAAATGGTGGTCTGGTCTGAAAGGAGAAGATGAGGACAGAGAACATCTACATCAAAGGAGACGTTACTGGATGTAAGAGGTATGGGGCACTGTATTACCCTGTATTTCTGTAGTGATGGGAGCAGCGGCGTAACGATCATGGTCGCAGAGGGTGCGACTGGCGGGTATTTGGGGGTCGGGCCTGGGGGGAGGCCCAATTCAAAGTTTGCCCTGGGGCCCATAGAACTCTAGTTACGCCCCTGTTGCTGAGTATTTTGATGGCTCCAGATCATGGGACAATAACCAAGGAAGATTCATCAAGTATTCTGTAGAACAAAATTCATCAGGTATTCTGTAGTCCAAAATGGTGAGGCAGTGATACAGAAACCATTCCCTTTAAGTTGTTCTGCACATGAGGCTGAGCTGAAGGTACTGAATGCAGCATGTAACCTGGGAAAGGACAAGGAGGTGAACATCTACACAGACTCGAGATATGTGTTTGGTGTAGTACATGACTTTGGAACCATTTGGCGGAGTCGCAACTTCTCTGCAGATAAACCTATAAAAAATGCTATATGGCAGCTATTGGACTCATTGACACTATAATGGGAAGCCATATTGAAGATGTCAGCACACACCAAACCCCTGTGGCTATGGGGAATGCCCTGGCAGAACAGACAGCCAAAGAGGCAGTATTGCTCCCCATGATGGTAACTGCCCTATCAGTTCTAGCTGCAGTTGTTTCAGAACGGGTATAGACCTTCCAGGACCAGGCATGCCCTCAAGAGAAAATAGTATGGGTGGAGGGAAGTGCCATACAATGAGAAGGAGGGCTGTGGCATGTAAATATGAGGTTTTACCTGCCATGTTGCCTGTTCTCCATGATGGTTGCATTGAAGCATGCACGCACCCAGAACTTCAAAGGAGCCATGTGCTCCATAGTCTTAGAGAATTGGTTTGCACCAGGGTTCCAGATTGCGGCTGCACAGTTTGTGCAGGAATACCTTACATGTGCAAGGCATAATGCAGGAATGCCTTCCCGAGTTCCAAGGAGATGTACCCCGAAATCAGATTATCCATTCCAGAGATTGCAGGTGGACTACATCCAGCTACCTAAGGTGGGTGCTTATGAACTTGTCTTGGTATGTTGTTTTCAGGATGAACTGAAGTCTGGTTTGTGACCATATTAAATGCTAAGATAATTTCCAAGAAACTAATGAGTGAAGTGGTCTACAACTATGGGTTGCCAGAGGCCAAGAGTATCCAAGAGTATTTTAGCATAGCCACTGAGTTATTCAGTGCCACCTGTTGTTTGTTTTTTTCCTTATTTCTTATGTCCTGCTCACTGAGAAGGCCTCACATGCTCAGTGGCTTTCTCAATGAGCCTCCTATGGATTGCTCTCCCAGTATGTGGCTGAATTGCAGAAACCCCTCACTATTTATAATCGTGTTTTCTCCTCAATCCCATATCCAACCATTATTTGCAGCCTGGCGACTGGGTGATGGTTAAGAGATACATTAGGACACTGGAACCAAGATAAGGTGAATCTATGCAGGTTCAGCTGACCACTAATACATTGGTGAAGCTGCAAGGTCGGGATACTTGGATGCACGCCAGTTTAGAAAAAGAACTTGAACCTGGAAGCCCAGCAGCGTGATCCTTCTGGTGCTGTTGCTACTGCTCAGACTAACCTCCCTGATAAGGACACTCAATGAGGTGCTTAGAGAAGGTTGAATAAGTTTGGCCAGCATCAAGTCCTTATAAATGTAAAAATTTGGGGGCTGAATTTCAGGTCTGGAAACACTGGATCTACGTCTTTGTTTCTCTCTGATGCCTCGTGAACCTGCCCTCAATAAGGAACCCGCTGGCAGATGTGTCTCTCCTAACAAACTCCATCTGAATATAGGGGTTTCACCAACAGTGCTTATGTTTGTGTTTGAATGCTCACGGCTCATTTTGATCCCACCGATCTTGCACATGGGAATGTTTTTGCCTTCCAGCACTATGGAAAAAACTTCCAGAGGGGAGATATTTGCACAGTGCTAGCAGCAGCTTGACTTAGGTCAGGAACGTTTTGATCATGCAGTCAGCCTCAGCCAATCAGTGAAAGCCCTTCCCACCCCCACTTTTTCCCAGTGTCATGTGAGCCTTCACCTTCTTCCTCCCTCCTGTTTTCTCCACCAACTTTCAAAGTAAAATGGCGCTGGGCAGCGTTTTTGTGAAATTCGTCTGAAGCAAATGGTCAAAACTTCGGATTTGTTTGGCGGCTTAACATCCGTTTAGAATCGATTTGCTCATCTTGGATTGTGACCCTATGGCTGTATGGTGTTGCTCCTGCACAGTCAGCACAATAATGGGGTATTGCTTCCTCTGTAAAGGAAATTTTATTATTATAATTAATCACAAATTACCAAGAGCCCCCTGAGCTAAGTACATTTAGTCTCTCCTCCCTTTGTTTCTGTCCTGTGTGAGGGAGGACTGTTGGTTTGCTTTGCTCATTTGCTTGTTTCTCTGTTTTTCATTCATTATTCTGGACTTCCTAACTTGCTTCGGGAGGTGTACAAGAGTGTCGCTTTAACAGTATAGCCTGCTATTGTGTGTTTCGTTTTCTGCACAGTTGCACTTTCCTTCCTTGCTTCTAGGGAGTCTGTTGGGACATATTGGGGCGGAGGTGCCCTTCGTTTCCAGTGTTACTTGGATAAGTATTCTGAGGAAACTAATATTGTAAGAAGAAGCTGCCTCTTCTGTGTTTACTCTTGTAATCATAGGCTACTTTCACACCAGCGTTTTAGTTTTACGGTACTGAGATCCATCATAGGGGCTCAATACCGGGAGAAAAAACGCTTCAGTTTTGTCCTCATTCATTGTCAATGGGGACAAAACAGAAGTGAACAGAACGGAGTGCTCCAAGATGCATTCCGTTCCATTTAGTTGCATTCCCATACCTGAGAGCAAACCGCAACATGTTGTAGTTTGCTTTCCGTCCTGGGATGCGGAGTAAGACGGATACAGCATGACCCCCAATGCAAGTCAATGGGGACGGATCCGTTCTCTCTGCCACAATCTGCCAAAATAGAAAACGGATTCGTCCTCCATTGACTTTCAGTAGAGTTCATGACGGATGGCAATGTTAAAGATAATACAACTGGATCTGTTCATAACGGATGCAGATGGTTCTATTATCAGTAACGGAGGCGTTTTTGCTGAACCCTGTCCGATCCAGCAAAAATGCTGGTGTGAAAGTAGCCTTATTCTTAAAGGGCCTTTAGTGTGGGAACCAGGTTCCTGTAGGTGGGCGCGTAGTATGTGAAGCTTTACCCCTGTTTAGTCCAGTTCACTAAGGACATAGCGCCGCTCTGCCTACTTGTGTGCAGCTTGTAGTTGATGGTTTACCTTTTTATCCTGGAGCACTTTATGGTATTGTACTCTTGTGAAGGCCTTTACAGTAGGTATATTTTTATTTCTTGGTATAAATTTTTAATTGAAGGGGCTATTCCATGATGAATGTAAAAAAATGAAAATCAGACATCATACAGTACATGAGAGTCTCTTTCTAACAAAGCTAGAAACAGCCCTGTACCTCACATGGATCCAGAGATCTCCCCATTCATTGCTCTGCTACATTTATATTAAAGGAACTCTATTACCTACATCATTGCTATTTAAAGGGGTTATCCAAGTTGTATAATGCCCCCCCATATGCTCAGATCCCTCACAGAGGTTGTACTTACCCCGCTACCTGGTGCCTGAGTTGCTTTTCATACCGACACGGCTGCCGCTGCTTTTCCCAGGTGCTTGTGTGAAAACTGCGGCTTTTTTTTGTGTGTGGTGGGACAACCCCTATAATAAATTGTCTCTGATGTCTTCAGCAGGTCCTGGCATCAGAGTTTTAGGAGGAAGAAAAGCAACCTCAAAAGGAAAACACTTTAACTGCAAGGATTAGAATATACTATTGATAGATTGTCACCCGTGTGATATTGTTGGTGAACCCTCTCTGCAATGTGGACTGATTTAAGGACCAAGTCCAAAAAGTTACGCTGAGTTAAAACATACAGTGATAAGAAGCAAGGTTCATGGGGACAGTTCATCTTCACTGCCCCGGAAGTAAACAAGGCTCTTCTTCTCTTCAGAGAAATATAATTGGTTGTTTGGCAGATACAGAATAATTAGACCAAAAATAAAAATATTCTTCTTGGCTGGAGCTACATGGTGAAATGTCACGTGACAAAGATTTTAATGTCGTATTGTGACACTGCATCTAATGATTGTCAATAGGGTCACCATGCACCACACAACAGTCACAAACAATCAACACCTGGTCACATATGACTTTGCCATCATAAAACACAGTGCAAGTCAAGTGTGAATTTTCTGCATTTCGGCTGTTAACTTTTACAATAAATCAAGTAAATACAACAGTGCCATACTAAATGTGCTAATGCTAATGCTAAATCATAAATGTGAGATTCTTGGCAAATACATTTTGTACGAATTAATTTGTGCCTGTCTGCCAACGGTAAGGCGATCTCTCTAGGACAGGAACCTACACTATATTATACCTTCTCTGTTGCCTCACTGGCCTCCATTAAATTCAGGAAATGCAGGTTCCCCATGCATGCTGAGCCAACTCTATATTTTACCTCTCCTGGAGTCAAATGGCCTCCATTAAATCCATGGAATGCAGGTCCAAAATGCATGCTGAGCCCACTCTATTCCTTACCTCTCCTGATGCCAGACAGCTTGCAATGGATACACAGAGAGCAGGCTACAGCTTTATACTTGCACTAATTAAAATCAGCCTATGGGGCAGGCAGTTTTTTTTTTAATAGTGTCTTTTTATTGAATTCTCAGAGAGTACAACAAACTCCAAAATATAAGAATTAAACAGGCAGCACACCAGCAGTGAACTCCACTTAGGAAAAGTAAATGTCACATTGCAGGATTAAAAAAGAAAAAAAATACTTAAAGGGGTTGTCTGAGTTATGAAAAAAGAAATATAGCACTGTAAATCTGATGGTCAGCAATATATAACTAAGTTAAGCAAAAAATATCTATTTCCTCATTTTCCTGGTTCTCTTCTGGCCCTTTGCAATAACAACAATCTCTGCCCCTCCTCCTGCTCTGCAAAGGGAGTGAAAATAAGTGATGCCCTGACTGACATGTCTGACTGCTGGGAGACTCAGCAGTATGTTGTATCTGTAGGACTGCAAGTCCCAGTTGTACAATGACACTGCTGATACACACAGTATCTTCTCCCTACCTATTCTTGTGCGATGCTCTAAAGAACTCTGTCAGCTCCTGTGCCCAGCACTTGTCTCCTCACTGCCTGCAGCTACCCAGTAAAGCCTTCAGCCCTGAGTCTGTGCAGATGAAGGGGTTAAGAATCCAGGGAGAGAGCAGACGGCAGTGAAGGGGGGCATGGCCAGCACAGTGACATCTTCTGTACAGGCACATATCTGCTCTCTCAGGCTTGTGCACAAAACATCATCAGAGCAGGGAGAGAAGATGACATCACAGGTCATGTGACCCTCAGAGAAATCCGAGAAAGGAGCAACTGGAGATAAAGTAAGTGAATTGTAAAGTCCTTACATTTCCCTAGTTAAAATCATGCAAAGAACAAAAAAATAACTCAGACAACACGTTTAAGACACCATTTTAAGGAGGTGATAGCAGAGCTCTAGGTATTAAATATAAAGTCAATCATACGAACCTCAAGCACCCTGAAAAGGGACAGTTTTGCTTATTGGGAATTGGGGATTTATATCTATCCCCTTTTTCCGTCCTTTCTCTTCTATTCCCAGACTGATGCCCTTGTTTCCCAAATAACCCGCTTATACTGTGTATTATTATACCTCTTCCAGTCCGTCATATATACCCCAGGAGTAACATACAAGCCTCGCAGATACTTATATATAAAAATAGTTTACTGAAAACATAGAGATGACAAAGCAATGGACATTATACATAAAGATACAGACACTACAAATAACACAATACATACAGTACACCACCACACACAGCTGCCTCCGTTCCTGTCCCCCCTGGCTGCTAAGCAATGTGGCTAATAATGTGTATGTATATAGAGTATTTCCAGAGTTATGGATCTACACCAACTTACATCCAGTACCTGACCGTTAGTACATGTACATATAGAGACTGTTGTGGAAATTATTATGATGTGTTTTCTAATATTGTCATCGTGTCTCTCAGTGTGTAAACCACTGGAAGTGGATATCTTGCTGCGGATATAGAGACGCAGCAAGCAGTGTTTTCTTGGCGAATGGATGGATGCCGGCTGGGGCCCCCGCCCAAAGGGCGGATTTATTGGCTTGGCGTGTATGCATTTATTAAGAGAACAATATACGGAAAGGAACGTGCATTCGTTATTTCCAGTGTGCCTGATCAACCGCTGGAGATGGTGACGCTGTTCCTATAAGTAGGCCCACATAAGAATCCTGGTGAGTCTTGTTGAGCATTGATCACTGATCGGTGCTGGACAAGACTCCCCTAGTGGTGACTGACAGACATGTTGTGGTATTCTTTCTGTGGTGTGTGTGTCATCACTTCCTGTATGTCTGTACTGTACCTGAAGGGAGTGGTCAGGTGTTGGGCTCGCCCACTTCCTGTGTTATCCCTTGGTCTATGTAAATAAAGAAAGGGTCTGAGAGGGCAGTCTCTCTACAGATCTGAACCATGAA
>CM065589.1:10478292-10609235 GCA_033119425.1 Bufotes viridis | reverse complement strand
CTGTATGCCTACTAGATTCTTTTAAAAACAACCTTAATAATAGGGGCTTCGTCTTACTGTAAAATGTATGGCTTCCATGGAGATCTTTCGGAAGTTTCTGCAAATATCCCAAGACTTACTTCATCTTGCTTCTATCCCGTGTCGTCTGGTTTATTGGCCTAAGTTACTGTATCAAAATACAAACCTGAACTCGGCTTCATTAATGAAGCACAAAGCTGGGTTGGGCTTCGTATTTTGATACAGTAATCTAGGGCAATAAATGAACTGACATGTGATAGAAGCGAGACGAAGTAAGTCTCGCGATATTTGCAGAAACTTTAGAAAGACGCCTGCGGAGAACATACATTTTACAGTAAGACGGGTCCCATATTATTAACAAAGGTTTTAAACTAATCGGATTTGGATACAGCAATCCGAACCCGATTCGCTCAACCCTACTCATAGGGATAGAACCCAAGTGTACAAAGAGGGAACCTGCTAAAGACATTAAGTACTAGGTTAAGATCCTGGAGAGGAATCCTGCTCCCTACCCTTAACAAGCCTACAGGAATTAAATGCATCTCCCTGACTCTACAGATCGGCAAAACACTTTTTCCAATCAGCAACTTTTTTTTTATGAGTTATCTAGAACAGGACCAAACAAAAAATCTCCTGTGGAAGGAATCACACACAGTCTACCTAAGCCAAATAGCCCTTCTAGCTGAAAGTAAAAAGGTGGCAGCCCTAGCTGAAACCTGACAAGTAGAGATGAGCAAACTTTAAAAAATAGTTCGGCGTTCGGGTTGTGGTAATCGCTGCATCCCGTTATGGATTCCACTACCGCGGACTATCCCGGCATATGGAATCCATAAGGGGCGGCTTCCACGAACTAGAACTGTTGAAAAGCCGAAGGACCTGGGGTGACGTCACCGTCATGTGATCAGTGCAGTGGGCGTGGCTCAGCACTGGATTTGATGCCGGGATAGTCCGCGGTAGTGGAATCCATAATGGGATGCGGCGATTACCACAACCCATACACCGAACAATTTTTTAAAGTTCGCTCATCTCTACTGACAAGGTCAACCGAGGGGTGAACATAAAACCCTTGGATTTACTAGGGAACCTGGACTTCCTAGACTCCTGGCTTTTAGAGTCCTGCTTCCTACCCTCAACAAGCCTGGAACGAAGGCACCCCCTTGACTCCACAGACTGAAAAAAAAACTCTTTTTTTCCAATTAGCAACTTTTCTAATAAGTCATCTAGAACAGGACTGAACAAAAAATCTCCAGTGGAAGGAATCACACACAGTCTACCGCTGCTCCTAAGGTCTCCTTTCCAGGACCTAAGGCAAATTGCCCTTCTAGCTGAAAGTAAAAAGGCGGCAACCCTAGCTGAAACCTGAAGCATCAGCTAAAAATCCAATACCCTTGCCCAGAGCTGGAAGGGAGGAGAGCATCTGGTCTCTAGGGATCTTCTCTCTAATATGGTTGGTTGACTGAGCCAAACCAGACTATGAGGAGAACGGGCAACACATGTGGAAGCTATGGAAGGCTTCAAAGAACCTATAAGAACCTCCCATATCTTCCTAAGAGCTTTTGGTCCATAGTGTCAGGGTTCCCAAGGCCTGAAAACTAAGGAAACTCTTTTTAACTATGTTAATAACAGAAGAATCTACTCTAGGGGCTCTATCCCATGCCATAGAGTTCTCCATAGTATTTTCTCTTAAGAATCCTGGATGTAAAAGATTTTTTGTCCAGGTTCCTCGACTCCACTTTCCTGGGTCCCTCAGACATGAAACTCTTGAATTCTTTACCGTCATTAAGGCCCATGGTGGTTCTAACCGTTCTTAATAACAGCTCTGCTCTTCTGCCCCATATCTTCATCTTCTGAAGATGCACCCCTACAGTAGAAACTCCAAAAAAGTGACCCTATTTTGGAAACTACGGGATAAGGTGGCAGTTTTGTTGGTACCATTTTAGGGTAAATATGATTTTTGGTTGCTCTATATTACACTTTTTTGGAGGCAAGGTAACAAAAAATAGAAATTCAGAAATGTCATCTCCATTTGCCAATAACTCTTGTGGAACACCTAAAGGGTTAACAAAGTTTGTAAAATCAGTTTTAAATACATTGAGGGGTGCAGTTTCTTTTTGTCACCTCACATCACAAAAAGTGTAATAGCAAGCGATCAAAAAGAGCCATATTTTTTTTACTTTTTGGACAAGCGTCTCATGTAGGGGCTAATTTTTTTGCAGGATGAGATGGCGGTTTGATTGCTACCATTTTGGCGTACATACGACTTTTTTGATCACTTTTATTACCTTTTTTGGGAAGTAAGGTGGGCAAAACTTCAATTTCATCATAGTTTTTATTTATTTATTTTTGATGGCGTTCACCGTGTGGGGAAAGTAACATGACCGTTTCACAGATCAGGTCGTTACGGACGCGGTGATATCAAACATGTGTAGTGTATTCTATTTTTTTATTTTTTATTCAGTGACAAATGTGTTTTTTTACTTTTTTTGACCCAGACGCACTTGGTTCTTGAAGATCCAGTGGGTCTGATGTCTATATAATACAGTACACTACACTATATAGTTTCACTTTTACACAGTCTGATCAGACTTACCATTATCATGGCAAGCAGGACGCATGTGGAGGCGTCCAGTTGCCATGGTAACCATCACCTGCTGCCACAACAGAGCAGCGGGTGAATGGGAGGGAGGGGGGCCCCCTCCCTCTGTGATCCTGTCAAGAATTGGGGGCTGCAATGGCACAGCAGCCCCCGATGGGAGATGTGAGGGAGCTCCCTCCCTGTTAACCCCTTCCATACAGCGGTCCCTATGGACCACGGCATGGAAGGGGTTAAACGGCTGACATCTGTGTCAGATGTCAGCCGTTTCAAGTAGAGTGTCAGCAATGTGCTGACACTCTGCTAAACCGCTCTGCCTTCCTGGATTAAGAAAGGGAAGGCGGGTGGGAGATTACGCTCCTGCCCGCCGCAGGTCTGAATTGACCTGCGTTTTGCGCCGACCGCCGATAGGGGGGGGGGGGGTCACAGGATGATTTCAGCAGGCACTCTGTTCTGATCACCACCAGCCGCACGACGGTGATCGGAAGTACCCAGGATGTACCTGTACGCCCCGTGTCCGTAAGAGGTTAAGTGAATCATGGTCTCTCCTCCTACTGTTATCTTCTAAGTGTCTACAGATTAGGGCTGCAGTTAACGATTATTTGAATAATCGTTTAGTTGTCGATAATTTCATCGATTAATCAGGAGAAAAAACACCAAAATGACAAAAAAAGGGGTTTATATGATTTTACTTGAAAAATTATGTTCAAAGGCCATACTAGGAGTTATATAATTATAAAAAATTTGCATTAGAATGTAAACAAGACAACATGTCCACATGGATGACACTGTTATGGGGGATCAGGGGATGATACACTGTTATGGGGGATTTGTGGATGTCACTGTTATGGGGGGATCTGTGGAGGACACTGTTATGGGGGATCTGTGGATGACACTGTTATGGGGGATCTGTGGATGACACACTGTTATGGGGGATCTGTGGATGGCACTGTTATGGGGGATCTGTGGATGGACACTGTTATGGGGGGATCTGTGGAGGACACTGTTATGGGGGATCTGTGGAGGACACTGTTATGGGGGATCTGTGGATGACGCACTGTTATGGGGGATCTGTGGATGACACTGTTATAGGGAGATCTGTGGATGAGCACTGTTATGGGAGATCTGTGGATGGCACTGTTATGGGAGATCTGTGGATGGCACTGTTATGAGAGATCTGTGGATAGCACTGTTATATGAGGATCTGTGGATAGCACTGTTATAGAGGGATCTGTAGATGACACTGTTATAGAGATCTGTAGATGACACTGTTATGGAGAGATCTGTGGATGACACTGTTATAGAGGATCTGTGGATGACACTGTTATAGAGATCTGTAGATAGCACTGTTATGAGAGATCTGTAGATAGCACTGTTATGAGAGATCTGTAGATGGCACTGTTATGAGAGATCTGTGGATGACACTGTTATAGAGATCTGTGGATAGCACTGTTATAGGAGGGATCTGTGGATGGCACTGTTATGGAGGATCTGTGGATGGCACTGTTATGGGAGATCTGTGGATGGCACTGTTATGAGGGATCTGTGGATGACACTGTTATAGGGAGATCTGTGGATGACACTGTTATAGGGGAGATCTGTGGATGACACTGTTATAGGGAGGATCTGTGGATGACACTGTTATGGGAGATCTGTGGATGACACACTGTTATAGGAGATCTGTGGATGGCACTGTTATGGGGAGGATCTGTGGATGGCACTGTTATGGGTGATCTGTGGATGACACTGTTATGGAGAGATCTGTGGATGACACTGTTATGGGAGATCTGTGGATGGCACTGTTATGAGGGATCTGTGGATGACACTGTTATGGAGGGATCTGTGGATGACACTGTTATGGGAGATCTGTGGATGACACTGTTATAGAGGATCTGTGGATGACACTGTTATAGAGATCTGTGGATGACACTGTTATAGGGAGATCTGTGGATGACACTGTTATGAGAGATCTGTGAGATGACACTGTTATAGAGGATCTGTGGATGACACTGTTATAGAGATCTGTGGATGGCACTGTTATAGAGGATCTGTGGATGACACTGTTATAGAGGATCTGTGGATGACACTGTTATAGAGGATCTGTGGATGACTACTGTTATGGGAGATCTGTGGATGACACTGTTATAGAGGATCTGTGGATGACACTGTTATGGAGAGATCTGTGGATGACACTGTTATAGGAGATCTGTGGATGACACTGTTATGAGGGGATCTGTGGATGACACTGTTATAGGGGATCTGTGGATGACACACTGTTATAGAGATCTGTGGATGACACTGTTATAGAGGATCTGTGGATGACACACTGTTATAGGGGATCTGTGGATGACACTGTTATGGAGGATCTGTGGATGACACTGTTATAGAGGATCTGTGGATGACACTGTTATAGAGGATCTGTGGATGACACTGTTATAGAGATCTGTGGATGACACTGTTATAGAGGATCTGTAGATGACACACTGTTATAGAGATCTGTGGATGACACTGTTATGGGGGATCTGTGGATGACACTGTTATAGGGGATCTGTGGATGGCACTATTATGAGAGGGATCTGTGGATGGCACTGTTATTAGGAGGATCTGTGGATAGCACTGTTATGGGGGATCTGTGGATGGCACTGTTATTGGGAGGGGGATCTGTGGATGACACTTATTAAGAGGGGGATCTGTGAATCGCACTGTTATTGGGAGGGGGATCTGTGGATGGCACTGTTATTGGGAGGGGGATCTGTGGATAGCACTGTTATTGGGAGGGGGATCTGTGGATGGCACTGTTATTGGGAGGGGGATCTGTGGATGTCACTGTTATGGGAAGGTGGATCTGTGGATGAAACTATATAGCATCCTATGCTATATGTGTCACCCACAGATTTCCCCTATAACAGTGTCCCCAATACAACAGCCCCGCCGCTCACAGCAGTATAATATCTAAAGAGTAATCCTTAACCGGTAGAGTTGAGCGAACTTCTATTTTTAGTTCGGCGTCCAAAGTTCGGGTTCAGGTTATCGAAGCATCCCGTTATGGATTCCACTACCGCGGACCATAACGGCATTTGGAATCCATAAGGGGCTGCTTCATTGAACCCGAACCTTGGACAACACTAAGGACCTGGGGTGACGTCACCGTCATGTGATCAGTGCAGGGGCGTGGCTCAGTACTGGATCACCTCTTATCCAATCCAGTGCTGAGCACGCCCCTGCACTGATCACATGTCGGTGATGTCACCCAGGTCCTTAGGGTTGTCCAAGGTTCGGGTTCAATGAAGCAGCCCCTTATGGATTCCAAATGCTGTTATGGTCCGTGGTACCGGAATCCATAACGGGATGCTTCGATAACCTGAACCCGAACTTTGGACGCCGAACTAAAAATAGAAGTTCGCTCAACTCTATTAACCAGCAGTAACTTGAACTTTAAATCAGCGCCATGATCTTTATTACATTACAATGAAGCTCCGGCAACAGGCAGAGCGGGCAGCGGCGTAACGTCCCTCACTCACGTCACGCCCTTGCTCCGCCCACTTCACGGAGCTTCATTGTAAGGTGATAAAGATCATAGCGCTGATTTAAAGTTCAAGTTACTGCCGGTTAAGGATTACTCTTTAGATATTATACTGCTGTGAGCGGCGGGGCCGGTGTAAGAGTACAGTGACTGCACCAGCCCCGCCGACAGTTGGCGCCTCCAGCACCTCCTCCGTCCCGGCTGATACATCGCTGCTCTGTGAAGCACCGCAGCCAGCGATGTATTAGGGACTTAACTTTGGCAGTGCGGGAGCGTGCGGGATTTACGGGACCCGCCCGCTCCCGCCCACATAGCAACAAATCAGCCAATTATTCGATAACGTCGAATAATTGTTGCAGCCCTACTACAGATCCTCTCTCTTGGCCGCACTTTGTCATCTGATCTTCTTGTTCCCAGCCCTTTCCTCCTGGGTACAACGTGCCTACTTACCTTCTCATGGCTCCTACATGACTATTGGTCACTGGTCACATGACACATCACTCACCATACTGGGGGCTGATCTTCAGGTTCTCCGTCACTTGGAAGGTCTGGGGGCCGTTCTCCAGGACCCTGGACTCTTCCTATCACTTCCTATGATGGATTCTCCTCCCCGATGTCTGACTTGTTACAGAATACAATACAGAGGAGAGAAATCTAGAGAAGTTTACCTCTCCGCTCAGCAGGGAGATGATCTCCAAGGTGAGGTCTAATATTCTTCTGCTGATCTCCTTCCCGTCCATCCTCGGTGGCTCATTCAGGAGAAGAGGAGAGAACTGGAGATGCTGGAGCTCAGCAATGAAGAGTTGGTGAAAGACCTGTGATGACGTCACTGTCATGTGATCAGTGACTTACTGCCCAGCTCCGCCCTTGCACTGATCACATGACAGTGACATCACCCCAGGTCCTTGCCCACCTCTTCTCTTCTCCACTGCTGAGCCCCGCCCCCTCACTGATCATATGACATTTAGGTCATCACAGGTCCTATACCATCTCTTATTCTCTTCACTTCTGAGCCCCGCCCCCTGCACTGATCACATGACAGTGACGTCACCCCAGGTCCTTCAGCTCTGGCAGTGCAGCAGATACTGGGCAGGTCCTGGTCGGTAGTCAGGGCTCTTGTTCTCTCTGGTATCAGCCATTCCTCCAGGCCCTGCGAGTCTAGTAGTTGTGTACAGGGGGCGCTCTGTCCTTTGTACAGGAGGTCATACGTCCCTTAGGTAGGGGGTGGGAAGGCTGGTGCCCCCATCGGATTGTGGAGAACGGTCACTAATATAGTGATTCAATAGAGGTTTTCAGTTGGCATTGGGAATAAGTTCCATAGAATATAGGAGGAATCCCGGTGTTCCGTTATTTTTCCCTACCCGTGAACTTTGCATACCCTCGTCATTTCTGGTTCTGATGCAGCCGCACCGGAAGTGACGTTTGCGGGTGTGGAAGGAGGTTGCTGAGTAGGAGTCGGAGCAGGCGAGCTCGGCTAACTGTGAACTCGCCTAGGGTAGGGAAAACTCACAGCCAATTGCGCATACGCCCAAGGGTAATGAAAACTTACTGGACTGTAAGTTTTCACTACCCTTGGCGCATGCGCAATTGGCCGTGAGTTTTCCCTACCCTAGGCACTAGAATAGACAAGCGTTAGCCGCGTGTGTGCAATGGGATGTAAGATTTCACTACCCTTGGGCACGTGCGCAATTGGCAGTAAGTTTTCCCTATCCTAGGCGCGATCAGTTAGCTGCGCTCGCCTGCGCCAACTCCTACTCAGCCACTCAGTAAGCGAACAGCGTGACACACCTCCTTCCACACCGGCAAACGTCACTTTCGGTAGGGAAAGTTCACGGGTAGGGAAATATAACGGAATACCGGCACTCACTGTCTTTAGTCAATTAAACTATTTTATTGTTCACAGATATTGTTTTAAACAGGGACGCGTTTCGGCCTTTATCAACCACATATTTGAATGAATTAAATCACCAAATATATAGGTGTTCGCGGCACCTCCAGATGACATAGGACGTCTCAGTCCAGGTAACCTTGGTAATCAAGGAAGGAGGATTCCTCTATCTCGTAATTTCTACACGGTCTAAAAAGAAAAACGCATCAGTAGGCACAAAGTTCTATACATACATAAGTATCATCATGTCATGGATAACATCGCACAGTGAAAATTAAATCTAAATGAGCGACTGAACATTCGTCCTATATGGGAGGTATCGGCACACTGGATACATCGCAGGCAGGGAATGGACCGTGTCTCCTGGAGGCTATGAACGTTTGGTGCCTTCGTTGTACTACCAGTGTCAGCACGAACCAGCTGGCCACGTGGGTTCGGTGATTTTTTCGCTACGCATCAGTGGGGGTCTGGCAAACTCCTCTATTTGTAGGTATTATTTTTGTAATATTGGCCAATGTTTTTTAATGACATTATCAATCATGGGATTTAATTGGTGGAATTTCTGTGTGAGGGGTAGTGATGAGCCGACCGGTGGATGTTCGGGTTTGGCCAAACTCTGTTTCAAAGTTTGTTTCAGGTTCCGAACTTGACAATGGGGACCCGAACTTTGGGACCAAAAAATGTCTGTAAAAAAGTCATAGAAAGAGCTGCAAAAGGCACCAACGTGGGGGTAAACGCAATATAATTGCCCTGCAAACAAATGTGGATAGGGGAATGACTTAAAATAACATAAACTAAATACAAAATAATAATCTTAAGCCTGGAGGCGGAGGTCCAAGTGGAGTAGGAAGTTGAGGGGACTGTAGACGTGGCGGTGTAGGTGGAGGAAGAAGCCAACACCTTTTTTTGGGGGGAGAGTTCTTTAATTTTTTTTTTTTTTTTATATTTGTTAATTCTGTGTGTGACCTTTAGCCATTTTTTTGGGTGCAGCAGGTAACATAGTAACATAGTAACATAGTATATAAGGTCGAAAAAAGACATTTGTCCATCCAGTTTGGCCTGTTTCCTACAAGTTGATCCAGAGGAAGGCAAAAAACCCCTGTGAGGTAGAAGCCAATTTTCCTCACTTAAGGGGAAAAAATTCCTTCCCGACTCCAATCAGGCATCAGAATAACTCCCTGGATCAGCGACCCCTCTCTACTAGCTGTAGCCTGTAATATTATTAAATTCAGGAAATGCAGGTTCCCCATGTATGCTGAGCCTACTCTATATTTTACATCTCCTGATGCCAGACAGCTTGCAATGGATACACAGAGAGCAGGCTACAGCTTTATACTTGCACTAATTAAAATCAGCCTATGGGGCAGACAGTTTTTTTCTTAATAGTGTCTTTTTATTCAATTTTCAGAGAGTACAACAAACTCCAAAATATAAGAATTAAACAGGCAGCACACCAGCAGTGAACTCCACTTAAGAAAAGTAAATGTCACATTGCAGGATTAAAAAAGAAAAAAAATACTTAAAGGGGTTGTCTGAGTTATGAAAAAAGAAATATAGCACTGTAAATCTGATGGTCAGCAATATATAACTAAGTTAAGCAAAAAATATCTATTTCCTCATTTTCCTGGTTCTCTTCTGGCCCTTTGCAATAACAACAATCTCTGCCCCTCCTCCTGCTCTGCAAAGGGAGTGAAAATAAGTGATGCCCTGACTGACATGTCTGACTGCTGGGAGACTCAGCAGTATGTTGTATCTGTAGGACTGCAAGTCCCAGTTGTACAATGACACTGCTGATACACACAGTATCTTCTCCCTACCTATTCTTGTGCGATGCTCTAAGAACTCTGATCAGCTCCTGTGCCCAGCATTTGTCTCCTCACTGCCTGCAGCTACCCAGTAAAGCCTTCAGCCCTGAGTCTGTGCAGATGAAGGGGTTAAGAATCCAGGAGAGAGCAGACGGCAGTGAAGGGGGCATGGCCAGCACAGTGACATCTTCTGTACAGGCACATATCTGCTCTCTCAGGCTTGTGCACAAAACATCATCAGAGCAGGGAGAGAAGATGACATCACAGGTCATGTGACCCTCAGAGAAATCCGAGAAAGGAGCAACTGGAGATAAAGTAAGTGAATTGTAAAGTCCTTACATTTCCCTAGTTAAAATCATGCAAAGAACAAAAAAATAACTCAGACAACACGTTTAAGACACCATTTTAAGGAGGTGATAGCAGAGCTCTAGGTATTAAATATAAAGTCAATCATACGAACCTCAAGCACCCCCCCCCTTCCTCCTCCACGGGACCATAGAAGAGAATCCTACCCATTTAAGGTACTACTGTTTGAGCGTTAATCCAAGGATTAGAGTTAACCAATTGTATCCAGTGTTGTTTAGTGGGAAGTTTTGGGGTCTTCCAATTCAACAAAATGTTTTTTCTTGCATAATACAAAAGTAACCTGTATAGTCACCTACTGTATTTAGTGGGAATAACATCATTGACTAGCCCCAAAAGACTCGTCATCTGTGTGCAAATATCTGGAAAACCAAGTTTAGTATTCATATAGACATGAACCTTCACCCAGAAACTCTGGATAATCGGGCACTGCCACACCATGTGAAAGAAGCTGCCACTGTCGTGTACAATGGGTACTAGGCAGTTTACACATCTGAAACAGTCTATTGGGCGTATAGTATACCCTATGTAGCCATTTCAACTGTATAAGTTGGTCTCTGGCGCTAACAACTGTGGATCTCCAAGTATGGCTTAGCTCCTTCACATGACAGGCCTCTAAATCCACCACATCGTATTTCCATTTGGCAAAGGACTTGTCGAGTGGAGATTCTAGCTCAGCCTTTAGTGTCCCATATAGAGTGGACACTGGCTTAGCTATTTGAGTTCTTCTCACCACAGCTTCTTTAGGTCCACACTCCAGTCTCAGCGGACCTCTACCAAATTGGGTAAAGCAGGCATGTCTAAGATGAAAGTATCTATAAAGGCAATGTTGTGGCAACTTAAATTCCTGTTTCAGACTATTAAAAGATCTGAACAAGCCCCTGTCATAAAGTTGTATGAGATATCTCAGGCCTCTCTGGGGCCAAAATTCAAAGTCTGTTAGAGAGAAATGTTCAGACAGTTGTAGCAGTCATAGTATGGGTATAATAGCGCGCTGTATAAGCTCCCTTCCTATATACTAAGTTCGTTAGGGCCTCATAGGAACCCACTAGGGCAGCTTCCAACACTACTGCTGGATTGCGCGCATCGGCTCTAATCCACCACACTGCATAACTCAGCTGTACTGCCGCGTAATAGATAGAGAGATTTGGCAGCGCCAAGTCTGAAGGGTGTGCTTCGCGATTCTATGACAAAATTTTTACGCCACAAGAAAGGGGTAAACATCTTGTCCATGAGTACAAAGTGTCTCTTTGGTAGCGCCAGCAGTGCCACTCTGTAAAGATACAACAACGCAGGCAGGAGGACGATCTTTATGATGTTAACCCGGCCTATCAAAGTCAGTGGCAAATTCTCCCTTGATGCCTCAATTTTCCTGGTAATATATTCCATAGTGGGAACTACATTATGCTGGTCAAACTTCACTGCCTCCAGATGAATAACAATGCCCAAATTTTTAAACTGCTTCACAGACCAGAGAAACTACCAAGCTCATCTTCAGTGTCCAAGAGAGCGTTCAGAGAGTTTCTTGGGTTTGTCAGGTATACCAACATGTCGTCTTGCATAAAGGGAAAGTTTCCCAGTTATACCCGCCACCTCCCAGTCTTCTATAGATGAGTTAGAAGAAATGAGTAAAGGCAAGGGCTCCATTATCATTGCAAAGAGTAAGGGGGAGAGTGGACGACCCTGCCTCATGCCCCTGCCAAGGGGGAAGGAGTCAGAGATATATCCATTTACCTTGACCCTAGCTGTCGGGGACATATAAAGTAATCGTAACCAGCGAAGAAAGTTCTGACGGAAGAGCATCCATTTGAGTGTGGCCCACATAAAATCTCATTCTACTGAGTCAAATGCTTTTTCGTTATCCAGAGATGCTAAGACCCTCATACCCCTATTGTCATGTTGGACCTGGAGATTTGTATACAAACATCTCAGGTTTATGTCGTTTTCCTTGGCATAAAACCTGACTGATCCACCCCCACTACAGAGAGCATCACTTCCCTCAGTCACAGTGCCAGTACCTTTGCTAGGATTTTAACATCAAGATTGAGAAGCGAGATGATTCTGTAGGAGCTGCATTGGTCCGGAGGCTTTCCCGGCTTGTGTATTGTGTACCACAAGAGTCGCCTATGAAAAAGAAGGGGGTAAAGAGCCACGTTCAAAAGCATAATTAAAAAGCTTCTGGAGTCTGGCACTATGCTCCTTAGAGTGGAGTTTGTACCATTCAGCTGGGAAGCCATCCGGACCAGGAGCCTTTCTCACTGCTAGGGATTTAATAGCCAGTTCAATTTCTGCCTCCGTGATCCGTGCCACCAAAGACCCCCCATCCTCCCGCGTGAGTGTAGGAAGAGCAATCCCAGCTAAAAAAACGTGTTATTCTTGCTGGAGTACAAGCGATTTTAGACGCACAGAGGCTTGAATAGTAGGAAGCAAACTGACGACACACATCTCACGGCTCAACGACCAGTTCACCCTAGTCAGACACAACCCCAGCAACCACTCTTTGAGGATTTGAGGCTGCGATAAAATCAAGAGGATCTGAAATGCCCCTAGGTAAATAGTCACTGGTTTTAATATAAGGTAACAAATTCCTACATACAAAGGCTAAATCTATACAAGATATAGGGCCAGGGAGGCCAAGTAACATGACAATTGTGAAAAGTTGGGCTGAAGATGGCACCAATGTAGGAAAGACTTATTATGCGAAGCCTGAGGATGCAATCTGTCTCTCAAGGGATCCAAAGTCACATTGCAATACCCCATAATGATAAAGGGAGTTGCTGAGAACATTGCGACTTTGCTCATAATAGTATTGAGTATGTCCCTACTTAAAGGGGGTGGAATGTAAAGACCTACCCATAATGCTGGCGTGTAGTAACACAAATCTCCCCAAGTTATCTATTTGAACAGATACGAGCTGGAAACGAAGGCTTTTGGCAATTAAGATAGAGATTCCCCATGCATAATTAGAGTATACTGCATCATAAGTGTGACCCACCAAGGGGCGTCTAAGAGCCAGAACCTTCTGACCTCGCAGATGTGTTTCCTGTAACACAACTATATCAGGGTTATAGGCTTTTAAGTAGTTAAAGACCAATGAGCGTTTAAATTTTATTATTTAGACCCCTAAAATTCCAGGACACCAATTTAACTAACGCCATATAGCCACCAAAAAATTTTCACATAGCCCCTAAGTCCCGTGGAAGAGCCAACATTCATACTCATACACACCAACATAAACAAACAAAAACCTGGTTCCCACAAACACCCACCCACCCCACCCAATCCATCCCAACATGGTTAAGCCTTAACCCGTAACCAAATTCAATTGGGTATTTTACTACCTCTAGGAAACAAGGCGCGTATTCACACCATACACACTCTACTGACACAGTGGTTGAAAAAACATTAGAACAGGGAAAAAACAGAGAGTCAACTTCTCAACAAACAGTGCTCCTTTCTCAAAGTATCGTCACCTAGCAATCTATATGTGTACTTTACCCCAGTAGATAAGCCGGAGTATGAAAGAAATAAGAGGAAATAAGGGAAATAAGAGTTTAAAAGTCTCCACATAGCTACTCACGTCTCCTTGGCGGATCAGCGGCGAGGTCTCATGTCCTGACGCCTGTCGATCCAGTCTGCTGCCACCTTCGGAGTTTCAGACAAGTGGATGGTCTCACCATCTTGCACTCAGAGCCGAGAGGGGTACATCATTGCATATTTGATATTCCGTTCCCAGAGCCTTGCCCGGATATCATAAAACTGCCTCCTCCTCTTTTGGACCTCCCATGTGAAGTCCAGATACAAAGATAGCCGCACATTCTCATAAGTGATATTGCCTTTCTGTCGGGCTGCCAGCAAGATAGCATCTTTGTCTCTATAATTCAGGACCTTCATAATAAATGGCCTGTCAGGGGCTCCCGCAGGTAGAGGCTTGGTTGGGACCCTATGAGCTCTCTCAATAACAAAGCAATTGGACAGGGCGATAGGTTGGAGACCGTCTCTAATCAGTTGTTCCGCAAAGATTTCTGGTGTGGATCCCTCAGCTCGTTCTGGCAGGCTTAAAACGTGGATATTATTTCGTCTGTTACGGTTCTCAGCGTCTTCCGCTCTAGCTTGCAGCAGCTTAACTTGTTACATCGCTTAATCTGCACTCCAACTCGGTGGTTCTTTCATGTATTTTATCAAAATCATGCCGTAGACAGCTAAGGTCAGATTGCACATGGTCAATTTTTGCTATGAGAGCTGCTTGGCACGTGGCATCGCCTTCATCATTTGGGCAGCTTCTGCCCTCCCCGTCTCTCTGCTCTGTTTCACTAATGGCATCCATGTAGATTTTTTGCAGGGGGGGGGGGAACAAGTGTAGTGGTTTTACGGCCCATATAAAAACACTTAGCTGCTGGCCCAATGAAGTATAAGTAGAGACAGCATGTGTAGCACAGTAATTGACCTTTATGAGAAAGTCTCCAGGGTGTTGTAAATAGGGGAACGGGCAGTCAGACTGTAGTAGATAGTTAGAAGAGCTGGACTGACAAAGAAATACAACAACGGTCTTAGCTGTACCAGTCCCTTTAGGCCTGGGGGTTCCAATCAGTTGGATGGCAGGTCCCACATGTGTAGGCAGATCAGGGGGTTCTGTGCCCTGCAGGTATGATAGTGAGCCCTCTCTAGGGTATAGGGCAGCCTAGGCAGAGATCGTTTCAGGGACTCTCCTCACCTCTCCTTCACTTCTCAGCCCTTCCCCCCCTTCTGGTATGGAGCTGCAGTGCCAGCTCGCAGCTTCCTGCAGTTAAGATGGCGCCCACCACGTGCTCCCACTACCGCCTCTGCCTCCGTCCTCTCTGCCTCGCTGCCGACTTCACCAGTCCTTGCTGGCCATAAGTAGTGCTGCTCCTCACTACAGTGCTGCTCCACTCCGTCAGAGCACTGGTCTCCCTGATACAGTTCTGGGTTCACTATACTCTCCTGCACCCCGGGGATCCAGGCGCTTCGGGGGTTAGGATTTGGCCACAGGAATAAAAAAAAAATGCTGGGTGATAGCAGGATTTGGTGGGAATTCTGGAGGATCTCTACACTTTTGCTGCCTCATGCCATGCAAGCTAGGCTATGCCCCCATGGGATCGACAGGTTAGTTAGGAGTGCACAACCAATGGAGAACGCCACACCTCCAATGCAGACTGCATAGAAAAAATGGGGGTCAGTCAGCACATCCCAGTGCGCAGGTGCACGTCGCCATGGCTGAAAGCGCAAAACCAAAAACAAACACAATGCAACAGCACTCTGCAAACACAAATAATAAAGTAAATACAATTGCGCCATACTCACTATAGAAAATGTACTAATTTACTTTTACAGCCAAAATCTCAGCTCTAAAATAGCAGCATAACAGCAAGTTGCAGGAAAGTTGTACAACTATTTTAAGACTTGCCGTCACATGACACCTGTTGCCATGTAGCCCCAACCTCAAGGTCTGTGAATAACTGGGGTTAAAGTTGGGTTTAACTCTTAGAGCATTTACGATATTCCAAAAAATAAAATACTTTCTTCTGATCTGATGAATTTTAGAATTTTATTTCCTTACTAAGAAATCAAACAGCAAAACGGCTTCTCTCCTGTGTGATTTCTCTGATGTTCCTTAATGTTGGACTATTCTGAACATGAATACGGCTTCTCTCCTGTGTGAATTCTCTTATGTTTGACAAGATCGGATTTTTGTGTAAAATGTTTTCCACATTCTAAACAATAATATGGCTTCTCTACTGTGTGAATTCTCTCATGGAAAACAAGACTTGATTTGTTAAAAAAACACTTCCCACATTCTAGGCATGAAAATGGTTTTTCTCCTGTGTGATTTCTCCGATGGTAAATAAGGCTTTTTTTCTGTGTAAAATATTTCCCACATTCTGAACATGAATATGGTTTCTCTCCTGTGTGACATCTCTCATATGTAACAGGTGCTGATTTCCCTGTAAAACATTTTCCACATTCTGAACATGAATATGGCTTCTCACCTGTGTAAATTCTCTGATGATTAATAAGACTTGATTTTTGTGTAAAATATTTCCCACATTCTGAACATGAATACGGCTTCTCTGTGTGAATTCTCTTATGTCTAACATAAAATTATTTATCTGTGAAACATTTCCCACATTCTGTACATGAATATGGCTTCACCCCTGTGTGAATTCTCTGATGTTTAACAAGACTTGATTTCTCTGTAAAACATGTCCCACATTCTGTACATAAATATGGCTTCATCCCTGTGTGAATTCTCTGGTGTTTAACCCCTTAAGGACCAGGGGTTTTGGGATTTTTGCGTTTTTGTTTTGCGGTCCCTGCCTTCCAAAAGCCATAACATTTTTATATTTCCGCTCACATAGCCATATGACGGCTTGTTTTTTGCGGGACAAGTTGTACTTTTTAACGCTACCATTTATTTTTGCATGTGATGTAGTGGGAAACGGGGAAAAAATTCCAAATGGGGTGAAATTGCAAAAAAAAAGCAATTTCACCACAGTTTTACGGGTTTTTAAATTACAACGTTCGATTTGCAATAAAACTGACTGGTTAATTTTATTTTTCAGGTCAGTACGAATCCGGCAATATCTAATATGTATAGTTTTTCTTGCGTTTTGATAGTGAAAAAAAAATTAAAAGTGGGAATTTTTTTTTTTTTTTTGCCATGTTTTGACCCCTATAACTTTTTTGTAATTATGCGTACAGAGCAGTGTAGGGGCTAATTTTTTGCGGGGCAATCTGAACTTTTAATTGATACCATTATGGGGTGCGTATGATGTTTTGATCACTTTTTATTCTTTTTTTTTAGGAAATGAAGCGTCCAAAAATGGCGAATTAGCCATTTGGATGCTTTTTCCGTTTTATGTTTACCGTATGGTGAATATTTTTAATATTATTATAGTATGGGCGTTTTCGCACATTGCGACACCCATTATGTGTAATTTTTTTTTTTATTTATTTTATTTTCATTTTGGGGAAAGGGGGGTGATTTGAATTTTTATATTTTTTTTATTTTATTTTTATTTTTTAAACTTTTTATTTTATTTTTTTTACCACTTTCTTATAGTTCCCACAGGGAACTATAAGATGCAATCATCAGATTGCTATTCTCATATATTCCAATGCAATAGCATTGGAAAATATGAGAAAATCGCATATTTCCTATGGAGCCTATTACAGTCATAGGCTCCATAGGAATACTATGTAGTAACGGGAGCGGGCGCCATCTTTAAAGTGCGGACGAAGGGCGTACATGTACGCCCTTCGTCCTTAAGAGGTTAACAAGACTTGATTTTTGTGTAAAACATTTCCCACATTCTGAACATGAATATGGCTTCTCTCCTGTGTGAATTGTCTCATGGAAAGCAAGATGTGATTTATCTGTAAAACATTTCCCACATTCTAAACATGAATATGGCTTCTTTCCTGTATGCTGTCTCCTATGTTTAAGGAAACTTGATGGATCTGAAAAATATTTTTCACATTCTGAACATGAATATGGTTTCTCTCCTGTGTGAAGTCTATTATGGTTAACAAGATTTGATTTCTTTGCAAAACATTTCCCCCATTCGGAACATGAATATGGCTTTACTCCTGTGTGAATTCTCTCATGTGTTACAAGACTTGATTTCTGTGTTAAATTCTTTTCACATTCAGAACAGGAGTATGCCTTCTCGTCTGTGTGAATTCTTCTGTGTTTCGAAAGCCTTGATCTTTTTATGAATGCTTTACCACACTAAAACCTTTGACCCCTTTTCTGACCTGTACTTGTGGTAATCTGTAAAGGTTCCAGATGATTAGAGGGATTATAAAACAGATCTGTACTGTGAAGTCCTGGATACACATTAAGGGTAATGTGGTTTTCTCGTGAAGAGCACTGAATGATATCTTTCTCTGCTTTATAATTTAATGATAACAGGAAGTCTCCCTCAGAATTCTTAATGGTATTTTCTGTGAATATAAAAATTCGAAGTTTCAGCTTTTGTTTTCAAACTACAGAGTAGACAAACTCAACAAAAACATTTTTTATTAGGCTGGAAGTGAATCCAGAGGAAGTGTCGGATTGAGGTGCCTAGAGTCCACCAGTAAAACTCAGTGTGGGGGCACCATCTACAGCTATATGAAACGTACTTGTCCAGGAGGACATGTCGGGAAGGACGTGCTGCTGAGCCATGCCCCCTGATGACGCAACACCATCCTTAGCAACAGGATGCAATGTTCTGTTTCTCCCTGCAGCTGGCGTGTGCTTGGGGATATCAGCAGTGGGCTGGTTGCCCTGCGGCTCTATTCCTGTGTGCTAATGTTCAGACTAACAGAGCACCAAGTCATGGACTTATCAGGTTCTGATCCAAGGACAAGGCGCTCTATTTAAACTGCTTCCTGGTCTGACTCACTAGCTGTGTTCCTGATTCCTTGTTCCTGTGCTTATTGGATTGCTCATTCCTCTGACCCTGGCTTGTCTTCTGACCACTCTCTGTCTCTTGTTTTGTACTGCATAGCTTGTCTGGTTCTGACTCATTTCGTACGACTATAGTATTGTGTTTGTCTGTCTCTGCATTTAAATAGCGTAGGGACTGTTGACCAGTTGCGGTCATGCTATCTAGGGCTTGAACTGCAAATAGGTAGGGAAAGCAGCCTGGGTTCTAGCCTTAGGGCTCACTGTCATTGTCTGTCCCTACCTACAGTTGTAAAAACAGCTACATGCAAATATTACCTGCTCACACAGCTGCAGCCAGCAGCAAGACACTCAAGATGATTATGAGGGTCCCTGGGGAAAGAGGATACTGGCTTCCCCGTCTATGCCTAGAGGGTCATCTCAGCCCCCTGATGGGTCTTTAATAATAAACTCGGTAGTTTGATAAATAATCTATACATTGTTTTATATGATCACTGGCTGAGATGTTGTAAGCTGCCTATCTAAAGTAATATGTAGTGCAGTCACTCTACTGTGCCATGTGGCACTTGTTCAGGGGGTGGGGGACTAGGGGCCCACTGGGGTATTCACCTGTTCCCCTTTGGGCTAGTCCAAGCCTGACTAGAGGTATAAGTAATTAATTCTGAATCCACACCTGGGTTCAGTTCAGAAATCTGCACCAAAAACTTCTTGTGTGATTCCAGCCTTTTAAAGTTTTCTATAACACTTCCTGATTTCTGACCAAGTCCAGGTTTTTGCTCTACATCTGTTCACCACTTTTATTACACAAACCTAGCAGAAAAATATCATTTGGGCATCACATTAATACAACAAGTTAAAGGGCATCAGTCAGCAGATTTGTCCCTATGACATTGGCTGACCTGTTACATGTGCACTTGGCAGCTGGAGGCATCTGTGTTGGTCCCATGTCCATATGTGCCCGCATTGCTGAGAAAAATGAAGTTTTAATATATACAAATGAGTCTCTAGGAGCCAAGGGGGCATTGCTGTTACACCTAGAGGCTCTGCTCTCTCCGCACCCTCTGAATTTTGATTGACAGGGCAAGGCGTGAGGACGTTTTACCTGCTTGGCTCTGTCAGTGAAAGTGCAGAGGCTGTGGCAGGGCAGAACCTTTAGGTGTATATGGTAATGCCCTGTTGCTCCTAGAGGCTCAATTGTATATATAAAACATTTTTCTCAGCAATGCGGGCACATATGAACATGGGACCAACACAGATGCCTTCAGCTGCCAAACACACATGCAACAGGTCAGCCGGTGTCATAGGTACAAATCTGTTGACAGATGCCCTTTAACTTAAAAAAGAACAGTCAATGCATTCCTTACACAAACTGCAATCCTTACTACAGTAAATAGATATCATGGACCTGATGACACTGGTGGATTCACTATAATAAACTGTACAATAATGCCCACTTAGAGCTTAATTGATAATCTCTTTTCAGTGTACCTCCTCCGCTGCTGCTGAAATCTCACACATGCTTCCAGCAGCAGTTTCAGTGTTGAATTACAGCTTCTAATTCCAGCTTCAGCTTTGTCTTACTGCAGCTTGTACTGAGCATGCGTTAGATAGCAGCAGAGGAGGAGGTGCACTGAAAGGAGCTTGTCAACTAAGCTATGGATGGACAGAGACTGAGTTTAGCTTGTGAATGCAGCAGGAGCCATAATATGCTTATCTTAATATCCAACAGAAAAATGTTAAAAAGGATTATATAGCCAGTCTGACATGGAGTTTCAAAGTAAGTACACCGGCCTCATCAGGTCTAATCTCTATATAATACTACATGTAGTTTGTATTGTGAAATATAGTGAGAGATCATTTCTAATATTGTAATGGAAAAGCTGATTATGGTCACAAGATAAAATGTTATGGGGTAGAGCACACATCTCAGGCTGAATCCATGGACATGACAATGAGGTCAGTATAGTCTAATTGCAGCACAGTCACCAGATCTCAGGTTTATAGACATCTGTACGATGTAGTGAAATAGATGGAGTGATGTAATCAATCAGAATCTAGAAGGAAATAAACTCCAGTTTGTGCGTTGAAAATAAGTTTCTTTTAATCAGAAGTGCGGTAAATCATATACATGCGTGACGTTTCGGCCACAATATGGCCTTCATCAGACTGGTACTGCTCTGAGGACTACTTGGAAAACAGGCATGTTGATAGTAAATGTAGACCACTGTCTATGTAGATATGAGAACGCCTCTTATCTACATAGACAGTGGTCTACATTTACTATCAACATGCCTGTTTTCCTTCTTGATACTAAGGGGTGGGAACCCGACCTCCAGTAGCGTACTCACAAAGAGTGCCACAAGCTTTTTTCTACAATCAATCAGAATCTGTAATGAAGGTTTCCAGTACCTTGTTGGGTCCATTACACTAAGAATTCAGGATCGCCGCCCAGATTCGTTTTAAACCACAGGTTATTATTAAGTATCACTAATGAGCACAGTTTCTACACTTTATGCTTTTGTATGCTATATGAAAGCTCATAATAACACTTTGGATGCTGGAATGAGTATGATGCTTTGGATGCTGGGTAGTATGAATGAAGTGATTAGAGATGAGCAAATTGAAGTTGACGAAGTGGAAGTCGATCCGAATTTCAGGGAAAATTCGATTCGCACCGAATCCGAATTTCCTCACGCTTCACGGTAACGAACCGCATTTTTTCCTAAAATGGCTGCTGCACGTGTTAGGACATGGAGCAAGGAACTCTGGGAACGAGGGATCACCCACAATGCCATGCATGCAGCCAATCAGCAGCCAGCCAGCCCCTGTGATGTCACTGCCCTATAAATAGCCTCAGCCATCTTGGATTCAGCCATTTTCCAGGGAGAGATGTCAGACTCAGCAGCGCTAGGGACAGTCGTAGAGAATACTTTAAAACGTTTATTTTGCTCAATAGCAGCTCAAGGAAAGGATAGGTAGGAATTATTCCACAGTATTAAAGCAGAACAGGGTTCAGTAGGGGAGGTTACAGACTGGATAATAGGAACAATCCTATTACACCTTGCTGCACTGACTGCGGATCCTAATTGCCATTATACAGCTCTGTAATTCCAGCAAACCGTTCTTGTTATTGGGGTGCAAGTGCTGTTTGATACAGCCATTAACAGGGTTTATTACAAGGAAATATTTATATTTGCCCTTGTGCAGTGCAGTTATATATTCTAAAGCATTTTTTGGCTTGTATTAATGGGAAAAAAGGGCTTATTAGCCGTTTGCCACGGTCCCTCCCATGACAGAGGTGAGAAGATCGGAGAGACTGTCGGCACGTGAGGGTATCTGACAGTCTCTTTGTTTTCTCCTTGCAGTTTTGTTGTTTGGTAATGACCAAAACTCTTGGCAGGTGCCGCTTGTAAGTCATTACTGAGGCCCTATTTAGTTCTGACTCACACTACTTACCATGCAGTTGATATTTCCTGCTGGAGTTGGTTGAGCTGGTGTGTTGTTCCTTTGGATCTCCTGCTCCTCCATTCTGCTTTAGGCTAAGTGCATTTTGTTTAGCATTTTGTTGTTCACTTGTGTTAGTTGCTTTCTAGGCCTCAGGGAGACACTGGCTCCTTCATCTGGGAAGGAACCAGTAGTCTCATTCCCTGCCACAACTCCTAGGGCTTTCCAGCGTCTCCAGGGCTAAGGTTCCGGTGTATGAGTATTCCCACCTTCAGGGTCTACACATATTGGCAAAAGTCAGGGAGAGGTCTAGGGATTCCTAGGGGGTCACCATCCCTCTCTCTTAGCTTTGTGGCCTAGACTCCTGTCTATTTCCTTCTGTGTGCGTTCTGGTGTTTTCCCCTCCCCTATACTTGTGACACCGTTGTGTGGTGAAGTGCGAGAATTACAGCCCTTTTTGACGTGTATTAGTGACAAAAAATGTATATTATTTGCTGTTCAGCGGTGTAGTTATACATTCTAAAGTCCTTTTTGGCGTGTATTAGTGGCACCAAAATATATATTATTTGCCGTTCAGTGGTGCAGTTATATGTTCTAAAGCCCTTTTTGGCGTGTATTAGTTGCAAAAAAATATATATTATTTGCCGTTCAGTGGTGCAGTTATATGTTCTAAAGCTGTTTTTGGAGTGTACTAGTGGGGAAAAAATATATATTTGACGTTGTGTGGTGAAGTGAGAAAATTACAGCTCTTTTTGGCGTGTATCCGTGGCAAAAATATATATATTTGCCGATTAGTGGTGCAGTTATATGTTCTAAAGCCTTTTGTGGCGTGTATAAGTGTAAAAAAATAAGGGCCTATTTGCCGTTCAGCGGTGCAGTTATATGCTTTAAAGCCCTTTTTGGCGTGTATTAGTGGGAAAAAAGGGCTTATTAGCCATTTTGTGGTGAAGTAAGAAAATTACATACTTTTTGGGGGTGTTTTAATTTCCTTTTTATTTATTTATTTGATCTAACAGTATGTCAGACAGAGAAGTTCCAGGCCCTGCACAGTGGAGTTGCTGAGGCCTAAATGTTTCTAGTGCAGGCACAGGTCGCAGCAGAGTAAGGGGGCGTGGCAGCAGGAGTCGCAGCGAGAGGCCTAAGCTCCCTGTGTCATCCAGTGGTCGTGTCTTAACCAGCAACCCAGCAGTTCTTGAATGGTTGACTCGGTCATCCACTTCATCCCAAGTGACATCAGACACCCCCAGCCAAGAGTCGGTGGGTTCGTCAGACACAACCCTTAGTTGGCATGGCCCAAGAGCAGGCCCTGTGCCCTCACCGGTCCTCAACCTGCCTCTGTCCATTTCTGATCTCTCAGCCAGAGAAGTATTATATGCTGTTGGCTCATCTTCACTATACAGCGAGGACGAGCTACTAGAGGACAGTCAGCAGCTACTGGCCAGCCAAGATGTGGAGGAGACATCCGCCGCTTCCTCCGGTAGACTGGCAAGTAGTGATGAGGAGAGTGGTGTGGGAGCTGGTGTTGCGAGCGGTCAGGCTCCTGAGCTAGAGACCGTTGAGCAGGGCATCAGTGACGTGCAGACAGTACTCGATGATGATGATGTAGCTGATCGCACTTGGGAGCCGGGTGAATTACGGGCTTCATCATCATCGGGAGAAGAGGGTGGCAGCTTGCCTGTGAGGCAGCGGCGGAACCAGCACCCGATTTCAGGCAGTCAAAGCGGCACCACCTCAGCCAAAGGGAGCTGTCTGTCCTTCCCATCATCTGCTGGTCCTGATGCTCCTGCTCCTCCTCATCAGTCATTCCGTCGATCACCGAAGCGATTGCCAAGAGACAACAGTATGCGTGCACTCATCCAACCATGCAGAAGCTGAATGTGCTGCTGGCCAAGTTGCTGGTGCTGCAGTCCCTCCCTTTCCAAGTCGTGGACTCTGCACCTTTTAGAGAACTGATGGCTTGTGCCGAGCTGAGGTGGAGAGTCCCAAGCCGTAATTTCTTTGCCAAAAAGGCAGTACCAGCCCTGCACATGTATGTAGAACAGAAGGTGGGCCAGTCCTTGAGCCTGTCGGTGTCTGCCAAAGTGCACAGCAGCGCCGACGTGTAGAGCTGTAACTATGGTCAGGAACAATACATGTCCTTTACGGCCCACTGGGTGAATGTGGTTCCTGCACAGCCACACCAGCAACTTGGCCAGGTGACGCCACTTCTGCCTCCACGTTCTCGCGCAGTTGGTCCTGGGACAATGTCTGCCTCCGCATCCTCCACCGTGTTCGCCTCCCCTGCAGGGACAATTCACAGTGCCCCTCTAGCCTACCACATGTGCAGTGCATGGCAGTGTCAATGCTGTTCTGCATCTGGGCGAAATGAGTCACACAAGGGAAGGAACTGCTCCGTGTCCTTCATCAAGAAATCGAATCCTGGGTTTCTCCGCGACAACTCAAAATCCGAACCATGGCCGACAACGGGAATAACCTGGTGTCGGCGCTGCGTCAAGGAGGTCTGAGCCATGACCCCTGCATGGCACACGTGTTCAATCTGGTTGTCAAGCGGTTCCTGAAGTCTTCCACCCATCTATAAGACCTCTTAAAAATGGCCAGGAAACTTTGCCTGCATTTCAGCCACTCCTCCTGACGAAGCAAATACGCGAAACGCGCGTAGAGGGGGCGCCATTCCTGCATAGGAGTACCAGAGATTATTCAAGGGTATATGACCTCGGTCTATTTATGTCTGTTATATTGGTCAGCTAGGTTCACTTATTTATAGAGAAGGATACAGCATGTTATGTTTAGTGATGCCTGTTGGTACTACATTTGTGATTTACCTAACATGAATATTGATTAGCTGTGTTGTAGTGAGTAGGAGGATGTATAATCGGGGTTAGGATAGAGTGAAGTAAACTGTGGATGAGTCATATGAAGTTAATTTACCCTTGGTATAACTTATTTGCAGGATATTATGGCGCTTTTATGAATGGTTTCCCATATATAATATATTGTTGTGTATGTTTTTATTAATATATTTAATAAACTATATATTTTAATGGAACTTTATGCCATTCGTATTTTTTGAGATTTAGATAGTGAACTGTAGGATAGCGTTCCTGTACGTATATATTGATCTAACTGAGTAGAACATTCAGTATGTTGTCCGCATCAGTGTTTCTGCGTTTATAGTCCGAAAAAATGTGAAGCTTGAACTACTATTGTCTGCACAGATCGGTCCGCAGCCCCATTCAAGCCAATGGATCCGCAACTTGCAGATGACATACAGAAATGGTTTCCATATGTCATCCGTTTTTTGCGGACCCGTTTCCGTATTTCCTTGACAATTATGAATGAATAATTCTTTGTTTTTCTCTCTCTTTTTTTTTCCTTCCGTTTTTTTTGTGGACAGTAAAAACGGAAGACATACGGAACACAAACGGAAGTCATTCGTCCGCAAAATGCGGACACACAGTTCCATTATTTTTAGATCGCAAAACGGAAAGAATTACACACAGTCGTGTAAATGTCGTGACACTTGGGTGCCTCTCACCTCCCTTAAAGGTGCCTGGAGTCCATCAAATGCGCCTGGAATGGCATTCATCATCCAGTTCCCCAGGGCATTGTTCACACAGCGGTACTCAGTGTGGGATGTAACCACTTCTCTGCCTTTCTGTGACTCTTCCAGTCTCCCTGTATCTCTGATACAACCTGCTGATGACTCTCTGTGGCACTTTAAGCACAGTGGCCACTTCCGTCTGAGAACATCCTGCTTAACTCTGGGAACACACTTCGCGTGTTCCCAGGGCGCGCATATGACGCGCGCTTCTGCGGCGAAGTGGCTGTTTTATGGATGTGCGCGTCATATGCGCGCTCCCATAATAGAATATGGGTTGGATCGCGCGTGCTGCCGCGCGATAGTCACGGCAGCCGACGCGATCGCGTAGGGCGTTTTAAAGCGCGGTCGTCCGCGCTGTAAAACGCCGACATGTGAACCATGCACATAGGGATGCATGGCTTTTCACACGTTGAGCGTTTTTCAGCGCGTATGAACGCGCTGAAAAACGCTCAGGTGTGTTCCCAGGGTAAAGCCTCGCTATGGCGAGGTACTGTTGATCAATAGGCGTTGTCTTGGTCTCATGATGTGAAAATGTGAACAGCATGATGAGGAGGACTGTCTAAATACCATTTTTAATTGAACCAGGAAATTTATTGAGCGATTCGGGGATCAAACACCTGTTGTGAATTTTGCCGTTAAAGGAGTTTTGCCAGCAGTGAGTTTACTGTTGTCTTTTCTCTCAGATTTCACAGGCTGTGGACGGGGCTTCATCATAGTCACGTGAGCACTCTCCAAAATATGCAGGGGTGCACCTAGCCTTTCTGCTGCCTAAGGCAATAACAGAGATGGCGCCTCTTCCTTTTAAATGGTGCTGCCTGAGGCGATCGCCTCACCTGGCCTCATTGGTGGTGCACCGCTGGACATATGTATGTAAGATATTGGTGAATTTATAGGCACAATCTATTTGATAATACTTCTACATAAAAATTTTACCTCACTTAGGGCCACATTTAGACTAGCGTTTAGACCCATAGCTGGCAAGGGTTCCAGCACGGTTATGAAGAGGCACCGGCTTCTACATGACTTCAGCGCATCCTGTGTCAGTTGTATTTTAAGCGCTGGACTGGTTGGCACTGCTCTGGAAATGTTCGTGGTGCACGTGTCAATGGGTCGGCGTCCCTGGAATACTTCAAAAATGGAGACCGGCACCCGCTTCAGTTGATCTTTGGAAATGCTTTAATTTGTCACATATAATGCGTTTCGGCACTTTATTGTGCCTTCATCAGACTGAGTGATGCGAACCATGTGCATAAATAAACATTAACCAACCGCGAACCATGAAATTGAACAGGTGGGAGAAAACGAAGAGCCAGAGTCCTAGCAGTTCGCTAAGAGAAGACCCTTATCTTGACAAATGAAGGATTTGTGAAAATATAGTAGGAAATGTACTCCTATTGGCCCACTGACCGCTGAGAAGCTATTTAGTTAACTGGGGCAAGGGACCAATCTGAGTGAATATGAACCAGAAGTAAAGTAGACCGGTCTAAGTAAATGCAACCCAGGACTGAAAACACCCAAAAGTGATTTTCCCCGAAGTGAACAGAAAAAGTAGGCCTTTGGAATGTAAAAAACCAACGAGGAAAAACACGCAAGCTTGAGAAGAAAGCAGCTATGTTTATCGGGAGAGCAGTGTCAGAGCGGTGTGCTGACTGCCCTAGTGAAAATACTGAGTAACCATGAAGTCGAAATAAAAGGAAAATGCAGCTTTAAGTGGAAGCAGAGTATAACATCTGATGTAAGAACAGGTGGGTGAATGCAGCTCTGGATGTGAGTGGTGCCTAAAACATGGTATGGGCCCAGCTCTGAGCATGAAGAGCAAGATATAACGCAGCCATATGAATGCAATCTGAAAGTGAGCAGAGTATTAGTGTGATACAACAACAGATGCATGAACGCAGCTCTAGTAGTGAATGGAGTATAGGACAAAATATAAATGCAGACACACGGACGTAGCTTTGAAGGTAACAAACCTAGCCATGATCATTCGACCATTAGCGCCCAACCCCCTTCGCCCCAGAGAGCTACAAGTCACGGACCGTGTAACCAAGTCCGATCCCACCGTGAATGCCAGCACTCGCCTGGCACCTTCTGCCATTGCCTGGGTGCTAATGGACCTCCACATAATGCTGCAGGAGTTTTTTTTTTTTTTAAATGATAGTCACCACAACACCACCTCGTGTTCCTCTAAGAAACATAAACGTGGTTGAACATAAACCCTGATGCAACGCCAATTAAGCGACACAATAGTGCACCTATAAACACAGCACAGAACCGCTGACACATGCGTGCCCAAAACATACAATTTATAGATAAAACACACTTACCAGAGCCTCAGAACTCAAATACAGGCGCCTTGATCAATCTGCTTGTGCCCCCATATATGGACCACTGCCATACATTTACCAACACCTTGCATGTCTGGCGCTAACTGCGGACTGGCGCCCCCCATGTAAACCAGGTGACAGTAAACATGCACTTTTTTTTTTTTTCTATCGACCATTGATACATGACCCTTCCGGAGAGATAAACTAAATAATACCATCACTTAATCCCTTAAGGACACAGCCCTATTTCACCTTAAGGACCCGGCCATTTTTTGCAAATCTGACCAGTGTCACTTTATGTGGTGATAACTTTAGAACGCTTTTACTTATCCAGGCCATTCTGAGATTGTTTTTTCGTCACATATTGTACTTCATGACACTGGTAACATTTTGTCAAAAAAGTTCATTTTTTTGTAGAAAAAAATACAAAATTTACCAAAAATTTTGAAAAATTTGCAAATTTTCAAGTTTCAATTTCTCCACTTTTAAAATACATAGTAATACCTCCAAAAATAGTTATTACTTTACTTTCCCCAAATGTCTACTTCATGTTTGGATCATTTTAGGAAAGCCATTTTATTTTTTGGGGACGTTACAAGGCTGTGAAGTTTAGAAGCAAATCTTGAAAATTTTCAGAAAATTTCAAAAACCCAATTTTTAAGGACCAGTTCAGGTCTGAAGTCACTTTGTGAGGCTTACATAAAAGAAACCACCCAAAAATGACCCCATTCTAGAAACTACACCCCTCAAGGTATTCAAAACTGATTTTACAAACGTTGTTAACCCTTTAGGTGTTCCACAAGAGTTCATGGCAAATGGACATAAAATTTCAGAATTTCAATTTTTTGGCATATTTTCCAATTTAATCTATTTTTTCCAGGAACAAAGCAAAGGTTAACAGCCAAACATAACCCAATATTTATAGCCCTGATTCTATAGTTTGCAGAAACACCCCATATGTGGTTGTAAACTGTTGTATCACCAAACGGCAGGGCACAGAAGGAAGGGAACGCCATATGGTTTTTGGAAGGCAAATTTTGATGGACTGGTTTATTTACACCATGGCCCATTTCAAGCCCCCCTGATGCACCCCTAGAGTAGAAACTCCAAAAAAGTGACCCCATTTTGGAAACTAGTGGATAAGTTGGCAGTTTTGGTGGTATTATTTTTAGGGTACGTATGATTTTTGATTGCTCTATAATACATTTTTGTGAGACAAGGTAATAAAAAATAGAAATTCTGAAATTTCATCTCCATTCGCCATAAACTCTTGAGGAACACCTAAAGGGTTAATAACATTTGTAAAATCAGTTTTGAATACCTTGAGGGGTGTAGTTTCTAATATGGGGTCACCTTTATGGAGTTTCTACTCTAGGGGTGCATCAGAGGAGCTTCAAATGTGACATAGTGTCAAAAAACCAGTCTGTCAAAATCTGCCTTCCAAAAACCATATGGCGTTCCTTTCCTTCTGCGCCCTGCCGTTTGTCCATAAAGCAGTTTACAACCACATATGGGGTGTTTCTGTAAACTACAGAATCAGGGCAATAAATATAGAGTTTTGTTTGACTGTTAACCCTTGCTTTGTTACTGGAAAAAAATGATTAAAATGGAAAATTTGGAAAAAATATCTGTTTTGGGACCGTATTTATTTTATTTTTGTGACTGTGTTCATCTGAGGGGTTAGGTCATGTGTTATTTTTATAGAGCAGATTCTTACGAACGTGGCAATACCTAATATGTCTACTTTTTTAAATTTATTTAGGTTTTTTTCACTATAATATCCTTTGTTAAACAAACAAAAAACTATTTTAGTATGTCCATAGTCTGAGAGTCAGTTTTTTTTAGTTTTTGTCTAATTGTCTTAGGTAGGGACTCATTTTTTGCAGGAGGAGATGACGGTTTTAATGGCACTATTTTGGGGTGCATATGACTTTTTGATCGCTTGCTACTAGACGTTTTGTGATGTAAGGTGATAAAAAATGGCTTTTAACACAGTTTTATTTTTTATTTTTTTGCTGTGTTCACCTGAGGGGTTAGGTCATGTGTTATTTTTATAGATCAGGTTCTTACGGACGCGGTGATACATAATATGCCTACTTTTTATTTATTCATTTAGGTTTTACACAATCATATTTTTGAAACAAAAAAAAAATCATGTTTTAGTGTCTGCATAGCCTGAGAGCCATAATTTTTTTAATTTTTGGGCGATTTTCTTAGTTAAGGCATCATTTTTTGCGGGACAAGGTGGCGGTTTTATTAGTACCATTTGGATGTAGATACAACTTTTTTGATCACTTTTATTAACTTTTTTGGGAAGTGAGGTGGGCAAAATTTCAATTTTATCATAGTTTATTGGGGGTTTTTTTTATGACGTTCACCGTACGGGAAAAGTAACAAACCCATTTTATAGATCAGGTCATTATGGACGAGGTGATATATAACATGTGTAATGTATTTTTTTTTCTTTTTTATTAGTGATAAATGTGTTTTTTGGTTTTACCTTTTTTAATTTTTTTTTTACATTTTTTTGGACCCAGACCCACTTAGTTCTTGAAGATCCAGTGGATCTGGTGTCTGTATAATACAGTACAGTACATTATATAATGTACTGTACTGTATTTTTTACTTGACACTTAGTCTGATCAGACTTTTGCCTTTAGCAAAAGTCTGATCAGACTTGTCTACATGATAGAGCAGGACGCCTTTGAAGGCGTCCTGTTGCCATGGTTACCGTCATCCGCTGCTATAACAGAGCAGCAGAGGATGGGGAGGGAGGGAACCTGGGGACTGGAGCTAGGGGGGCTGCACCAGGCACAGCAGCCCCCCACAGCAGCTCCCTTCCTCTTAACTACTTCCATAAAGCGGTCCCTGCGGACCGCTGTAAGGGGTTAATAGGCTGACATCCGTGCCTGCACGGATGTCAGCCGTTACAAGCAGAGTGTCAGCAATGTGCTGACACTCTGCTTGTCACGCTCGGCCATCCTAAAAACGAGCAGAGGGGCGGGCAGAGGATCGCGCACCCGAAACACCCACCTCCCCGCCCGCAATCCTCCCCCCCTCCCCGCACCGCCCATCACAATGAGGGCACAGGGGGGGAGGTTATAGGAATTTAAAAAAAACATTTCCCGGCATTTCAAATTATCTGATCCCCGTGGTCAGAGACTGCGGGGATCAGATACATCGCAAATCGCTGCAAACCGCAGGTCTGAATTGACCTGCGGTTTGCAGCGACCACCGATACGGGGGTACCATGTTTCTAGCGATTTTTATTTTTTATTTATACGGGATTTAATTTAAGACGTATGGGTACGCCCTGTGTCCTTAAGGACTCGGACATTAGGGCGTACCCATACGTCCTATGTCCTTAAGGGGTTAAACACTGCGTGCGTAGCTTGGAGACACGCGTCCCGTATCAAAAAGATGTCAGAAAACATGCGACCATACCTACTCTAGGCGCATGCAACACCAACTATATGCAACAGCCCCCAACAAGCCCCTGAACAGCCAGACAAAAATACTAACAACAGTCACTTGACCATTAGCGCCCAACTTTTCTTCGTCCGAGAGTATTGCGAATCGCATACCGCAGTGTGGATCACGTGCCAACAAGTGCGATTCTACAGTGAATGCCAGCACTCGCCTGGCACTTTCTGCCGCTGCCCAGGTGTGAATGAGCCTGCACACGATGCAGCTGCGTGGTTTTTTTTTTCTTTTACATTGACCATTGATATACAACACGTAACACAGCGTGCATAGCTTGAGCCAACTGCAGACACGCACTCCACATGTAAACCAGGTATCAGAAACATACAACCATACCTACTCTAAGCGCATGCTACCCCGATAACTGTATGCAATGGCCCCCACAGGCCTCTGAAAAGCCAGCCAAACAATACTGACGCCATCGCTTGAGCATTAGCGCCCAAACTCTGCTTCATCCCAGAGCGCTACATGTTGCGGACCACAGCGTGGGTCCCGTGCAAACCACTCCGATCCTACCATGAATACCAGCGCCCTCCTAAGACATTCTGCCGTCGCCCAGCCGTGAGAAGTCTCTACACCATGCTGCTGTATCCTAGGGCTGACCCAGAGGTAGTGAAATCAGCTGAATCGACGTCAGCCTGGGCCCACAGGTGCCTATAAATAGCCTAGTAATCAGCCAGCCTGGGCCCACAGGTGCCTATAAATAGCCTAGTAATCAGCCAGCCTGGACCCACAGGTGCCTATAAATAGCCTAGTGACCAGCCAGCCTGGACCCACAGGTGCCTATAAATAGCCTAATAACCAGCCAGCCTGGGCCCACAGGTGCCTATACATAGCCTAGTAACCAGCCAGCCTGGGCCCACAGGTGCCTATAAATAGCCTAGTAACCAATTCTGTATGGGTTGGGTAACACTCCACTTTTACTTGTGGATCACAGGAAAAGGTTCCCACACCAGGATGAGAATATAAGAAATAAGGTTCCTGGACAACACTTGATGCTTCGTGATTTATTAAAGCTTGATATACAATGTGCGTTATGCCAGTTTGTAAACATATAGTTTCAGTGACGTTTCGGCCGTAGCCTTCATCAGGAAACTGAAGGCGGTGGATCCAAAAGGCTTCCCTGTTCTTAAGTATCCTGGTAATGTCTCCTCCTCTCCTGGGGGCTTGGATTTGCTCAACCACCTGAAAGCGTAGTTGAGAGATGGTGTGGCGTTTTATGAGAAAATGGGCCGGGATGGGGAGATGTTTTAATTCACACCTAATGTTGGACTTATGTTGACAGATACGATCCTTCACATTTTGGGTGGTTTCTCCTACGTAAGCAATCCCGCAGGGGCATTTAATGACATATATTACATTGGAGGTGTCACACGTGAAGAAGCCCCTGATTGGGAGAGGAGGAGACATTACCAGGATACTTAAGAACAGGGAAGCCTTTTGGATCCACCGCCTTCAGACGCTGGAACCCAAGGGATTAAACCGGGACTATGAACTCAGCAGTTTTCTATAGTTCAATGTATTTCTTATGCTCATGTATTTCTTGATTTTAACTCAGCTATTTTTTTCTCTTCTACAGACCAGATTCTAAGAGACAAGCTGGATGGAGCCGCACTTTTCGATATCCTTTTCCCTATTATAGTATGGTAACTATCACCCCCACATCACCCCCACCTTACTAGTCCCTCCACTTCCCCCGTTCCTTCCCCCGCTCCCTCTCCCCAGTACACTTTTTCAACTTATTTTATGCACATCCTTACACCATCACCATCCTATACGTCCAATTTTATCCACCTCATATTAGTTCTTCACTCCCGCACACCATTTACCTTACTAGAGTCCCTCTAGCATTCTGCCATAATCTCACACACAACCCCCCCCCCCTTTTTTACATACTCATTACACATCATTAGCATCCAGTCTGTTCTTCCCATTGTACATATCGAGACCGCGCATGAGCTTCCCTATACTGATACAGCCAGCGCCATCTTTAGCTATCCCCTTGCCAGCTATTTCCCGGTCGCCATCTTTGATCACGCGGACAGCGCTATGTCCGCCCCCCTTACATGCATATGCATTCTACACACACCCCAGGGGACGGGTCACACTGTGACGTACTTCCGGTTTCCCTCACACCGCACACGCCCCCAGCGCTACCGCACATGCCAGTCACTATCCATAAATAGCGAGCCTTCCAGCAACACAGCATGGCGGACTACAAACAGGCATACTGCCCTAATACAGAAAGACTTATCCGCCCACAGGGCCATAGAGCCCTCCTACACGCCACTGTGGCCATTCCTTTACATACAGTGCGGCTCATCCAGGTAAGAAACCATTTGAAATTGTAATCCATGTCTCTGTCTGTACTCTCCACAATCCATTACTGAATACTCAGCCCCTGTACTCATAGACCCCTAGGCGCTTTACCTGTTACCTTCTACCACCCTTTACGTGCACTGAATTATGCATGACTACTCTATGAATTCCGGGGCTTTCTATATCAGGATTGAATTTATTATGAACTTATTATGAATCTTGCTTATCTACCTCTGAATATGAACGCTGTTTTCCCTCTATTTTGTTGCTCATACCCTATATATTAACAGGCTATATATTATCTAGAGAATCTTAGGACCCCCTAGATCCTCCTATTGTACACAGTTACTCTTCCTTAAATGATTTTATTATACAGTATAACCAGAAAATACGCTGCTCCGACTGTATATCGGCACTTCCAGACCACGGACTCTGTCCCACGATTGAACCCATACGGATGTCTTTAACCTACATGGATGTTATTCTTATCATTTATCTGAATTACTATACTCTATTGCACGATGACATATTTGTATAGCTTCTTGCTGATTATATTTTCTGATTTTGTTATAATCTACAGTTTCCTGATGAAGGCTACGGCCGAAACGTCACTGAAACTATATGTTTACAAACTGGCATAACGCACATTGTATATCAAGCTTTAATAAATCACGAAGCATCAAGTGTTGTCCAGGAACCTTATTTCTTATATTCTTATAGCCTAGTAACCAGCCAGCCTGGGCCCACAGGTGCCTATAAATAGCCTAGTAACCAGCCAGCCTGGGCCCACAGGTGCCTATAAATAGCCTAGTAACCAGCCAGCCTGGACCCACAGGTGCCTATAAATAGCCTAGTAACCAGCCAGCCTGGGCCCACAGGTGCCTATAAATAGCCTAGTAACCAGCCAGCCTGGGCCCACAGGTGCCTATAAATAGCCTAGTAACCAGCCAGCCTGGACCCACAGGTGCCTATAAATAGCCTTGTAATCAGCCAGCCTGGACCCACAGGTGCCTATAAATAGCCTAGTAACCAGCCAGCCTGGGCCCACAGGTGCCTATAAATAGCCTAGTAACCAGCCAGCCTGGACCCACAGGTGCCTATAAATAGCCTAGTAATCAGCCAGCCTGGACCCACAGGTGCCTATAAATAGCCTTGTAATCAGCCAGCCTGGACCCACAGGTGCCTATAAATAGCCTAGTAACCAGCCAGCCTGAGCCCACAGGTGCCTATAAATAGCCTAGTAATCAGCCAGCCTGGACCCACAGGTGCCTATAAATAGCCTAGTAACCAGCCAGCCTGGGCCCACAGGTGCCTATAAATAGCCTAGTAATCAGCCAGCCTGGGCCCACAGGTGCCTATAAATAGCCTAGTAACCAGCCAGCCTGGGCCCACAGGTGCCTATAAATAGCCTTGTAATCAGCCAGCCTGGGCCCACAGGTGCCTATAAATAGCCTTGTAATCAGCCAGCCTCGGCCCACAGGTGCCTATAAATAGCCTAGTAACCAGCCAGCCTGGGCCCACAGGTGCCTATAAATAGCCTAGTAACCAGCCAGCCTGGGCCCACAGGTGCCTATAAATAGCCTAGTAATCAGCCAGCCTGGGCCCACAGGTGCCTATAAATAGCCTTGTAATCAGCCAGCCTGGACCCACAGGTGCCTATAAATAGCCTAGTAATCAGCCAGCCTGGGCCCACAGGTGCCTATAAATAGCCTTGTAATCAGCCAGCCTGGGCCCACAGGTGCCTATAAATAGCCTAGTAACCAGCCAGCCTGGGCCCACAGGTGCCTATAAATAGCCTAGTAACCAGCCAGCCTGGGCCCACAGGTGCCTATAAATAGCCTTGTAATCAGCCTCCCCTCCCACAAATACAGCAAATATATTTGCTTAATACTTATTATAATAATGTATTACTTACTATCTATAGGCCACCATATATAAACTAGACTGAACAATAGCCGACTTTCATGTCATCTCCAAAGTTATAAACTCTAACTTGAAATGACGTGTAAACTATGAGTTCGATACCAGGATAAGTATTTTATCGATACTGGGCTGCGCTACTGCACAGCCCAGTATAGGAGAGCGTGGCTGCGCTGCTCTCCTATACTGGAGAGGGGCGGAGCACTGGCCAGCAATGCCTAGTACCGTTTCATATATAAATGCAGGCAGAAGACACAGGCTGCCGGCACCTGAGGGGTTAATAGCCTCTGATTGCAGTGCTTGGTCACAGGCAGGTGCCGGCAGCCTGTGTCTTCTGCCTGCATTTATATATGAAACGGTACTAGGCATTGCTGGCCAGTGCTCCGCCCCTCTAGTATTAAAACATTGGTGGGCAGTGTGCCCCCCCTGTCCCCATTAATAAATACAGTACTGGTTGGTGGCCAGTGCGTGCCTCCCCCATCTCCCCAGTAATAAAATCATTGGTGGCAGTGGCCACAGGGTCCCCTCACCTCCTCCTCATAGGTGGCAGTGGTCGGAGCCCCAGCAGTGTAATGCTGGGGCTCCGATCGGTTACCATGGTAACCAGGACGCTTCTGAAGTCCTGGCTGCCTTGGTCAGCTCCCTGCTGCTATGTGCACTGTGCACAGGGCAGCAGGGAGAGGGTGAGATCCTATTCACCCTGATAGAGCTCTATCAGGGTGAATAGGATGAGAAGATCCCAGGTTCGAGCCCCTAAGGAGAAAAATAGTTAATAAATAAACTGTAAAAAAAAAAAAAAAAAAAGTTTACAAAGTACACTAAAATATTAATTATAAATCACCCCCTTTCCCAATTTTACATATAAAATATATAAACAATACATAAATAAAGTCCAAACTATTAAAAAATCCACTTTTATGCGGTGAACGCCGTAAAAGAAAAAAAAAGAAAAAGAAAAAATGCACGATTCGTCATTTTCTTTTAGTCGCCTTGTCCCCACAAAAAAGTAGGATAGGACTGTTGTATTATGAGCCGGCGGTTTCATAAAATGTGGAATGCACGCGGATTTTTTGGGCGTTTTTATTTTTTTCGCATGGTATCGAATGGTATCAAGTATCGCAATACTTTTTTATGGTATCGATACCGAATCAAAATTTTGGTACCGAAACAACTCTAGTCTATAGCCCAACATACTGATAGCACCTCATTACCAGCATTTACTGTGAGCTGTAAAATTACCACCCAAAAAATCTAGTCAAGTACCGCCAGCCTCAAAAAAACCACGGATGTCTATTTTTAAACAAAGTCACCTTTTTTTACGGACTGTCCAGAAAGTTCTGGACGGTTGGCAACCCTGGTCATCAATATCAGATTGGTGGGGGACCAACACCCGGCACCCCTGCCACTCAGCTGTACAGAGAGAAGGCTGCTCTCCGTGCGAACACAGCCTTTTCCTCATTGTTTACCTGCTCGCTGTCAAATTCACAGCGCTACGCAGTGTAAATACACCTGAGGCGTCCCATTCACTTCTATTGGACGCCTCCTTCCTATACACTTGAATATTAGACTGTCCATAGAAGTTGTTCTGTCCTCCTTATGTGTGAAGGTACATAGCTCGACAGACAGCTAAACCTTATCCCGGCAATGAATTGACAATGGAGTATCGTCCAACTTTATCTTTATTGCAAGGATGTAAATGCGCGTGTGCGGTAAAACTGGGGAACAGAAAAATAATACACTTACTAAAGAGGTCTAACATATTACAATGCATATCATAAGATTACTGTGCATGACAATTATAAACATCTATGAAGTATACAGTTATAAACCAGGGGCATGCTATCCTACCTGCATAACAAGATAGTCCCTAGCTGCTAACTGAAGCTACTATAGAGGAGCAGGAGAAAAGACATGAAAAATACGCATGTAAACAGATGCAAACAGGCTGTAATGTAGCATACCAGCGATGCTACCGTGGGCTTAGATGTGGAGGATGACTCCAGAGGCTTCCACACCATGTGTTACCTGTGGCAGGGATGACTGTGAATGAGGAAAATGGCTGCTGTGTGCAGGGATGATGATGTCACTAAGGTATGGGAACTGAAATAGGCCAAACTTCTAATGTGAATAGCTGCAATGTATGTAAATGGCCACAAGTTGGTACACAACTAATGGAAAATTATTCAGAACATATATTGAATATGCATTAAAATTATACATAAATTAACAAATAAGCCTGCTGAAGGCATGACAGAAGTGATTGGGACATCTTAGGTGTAATTACACTGCGTAGTGCTGCCATGTCAAATAGGTAAGCAATGAGGAGAACGTACAAGTGCTGCATTTACTTCATAAAGCTGATCGGCGTGGGTGTTGGAAGTGGACCCCCGCCAATCTGATATTGATGACCTATCCTGAGGGGGGAAAAAAAAAAGAGGACAACCACGCAAATGGGGTTGTGCCAAGTTTTTAAGTTATTCCCTATCCACAGAATAGGACAGGGATATCAAACTAGTGGCCCTCCAGCTGTTGCAAAACTACAACTCCCAGCATGCTTTGATAGCTGTAGGCTGTCTGAGCATGATGGAAGTTGTAGTTTTTCAACAGCTGGAGGGCTACGAGTTTCACAAATGTGGAATAGGGGATAGCTAACTGATCTGTGGGGGTCTGACCGCTGGGATCCATATGATCCCGAGTCTGATGGAGCGGCAGGTTGAGCAAGAACCAGCTATTCAATTGTTTCTCAATGGGACTGCCGGAGATAGGTGCCCACAGAGAAAAAATAGAGCAACAGGGCCAGCCGCGCCACCTGAATGGGGAAACGGGCCCCTCTTCTCAGAATCAGAGGTACCATATTTTTTGGACTTTAAAAGGGTTTTCCCATCTCAGACAATGGGGGCATATCGCTAGGATATTCCCCCATTGTCTGATAGGTGCACCTACACTGAGAAAGGAAGCCCGAAAGTCGGAGAGGGCGCACTACGCATGCGGAGCCACCCTCCATTTATTTCTATGGGGCCATTGAAATAGTACTATGGGGTGAGAGCTTGGCGGTGGCTGGACCTGGCTAAACCCGGGTGCCTCAGGCCACCACCTTCCTCGATCCGTTCTCAGTGTAGGTGCGGGTACCAGGGATATCCATTGTCTAAGATGGGAATCCCCCTTTAAGACAAACCTACCACTCAGAGCAAACCTCTAATCCTCACTAGACCCCAAAATCTGGACCCCCCCCCCCCCAACCTCCATTGGCCTCACATAAGACACTCCCCTTCCCCAGCAGGCATTAAAAAAAAACAAAAAACTTACCTCCCCTGCTCCGGGCAGTGCTAAGACTCTTCAGATCCACTCACTGCTCCCTAGCGGACTGCGCTGCTCTGTGAATGTACGTTGCACAGTATCAGGTCAAAGTGCACGCCTATGTGCAGAACGTCCTGACGCTGTATGCTGTCAGGACATGTGCAGAGCAGGTCTCTGAAGAAGACTAGGGAGAGGTGAGTATCGCCAGTGCAGCACTAGTCTCCTGCACACTGATGACCGCTTCCATAATGGAAGTGGTCAACAGCATTCGCTCTAAAAGACACACTACAATTTTTCTACCACTTTTGCTGCATCTGGCGAAAAATACAGTAATTATTATTATCAACATATTTCCTAACAAAAATAAAACTAAAGGGCCACATTTATTAAGACCCGCATTTTAGACGCCAGTCTTAATATTCCCCTATTGCTGGTTGTGAATCTGTTGAAGTTATGAAGAGGCGCCGACCTCTACATAACTTCGGCAATCCTCCCCCAGTTGTAAATGTAAGACGGCTTTCTTGCTGTCTTACATTTGGACCATTTTCTAATCCTAAAACAGGCGCAGGAAATGGTAAATAAGATGGGCCTGCCGGCCGTCCACTTCCCCGCCACGACTACTTTTTTAGACCTTATTCTTTATTCCTACATCAAACACAGGTGCGACGTTTCGACCACTCTGGTCTTTATCAAGCAAATGACAATGTGCACAGGCTAAACATTTATACCCTCCTAGTGGGAGGGCCCTACTTACAAATCACATGGTGCATATACAATCCATTCATAATAATTCATGCATTGTTTTAAAAGTGAACATCAAATATCCACTTACATAATAGTATGCGGGCCCCTGACATTAGGGACACCCCCCTAGGGATGAGTGATGGTCCTGCCGTTTGAAGTAATGCCCTGGTTACTACGTCCCACTATAGGTTTTTACCTCTTATGTAGGGGAACCACCACAGATGCCATACAGTACACAAGGTAGTTTTTCCCAGATGGTTTGGATTGATTACACTCAATCCAGCAGTCCTCTCCTTAACTCTCACTCCCTATTGGATGACAGATCTCACCAGCTGACAGTAAGCGTAGCTTCCCGTCGCGCACACGCATCAGCCACATACAGAGCTGGATACATCGAAAGTTTGGTATCTTTCTGCGCCTGCGCGAACGAGCACAAATGCGCTTGCGCACTAGACATGAGAGGACGCGATTAAAACCGGTGTTCAAAGGCGCGCGATTCCATGTGCGAGGATTCGCGCCTGCGCAGTTGTCGGACTGAGACGCCAGCACACTGACACTCTCTCAGACGGACACGAGGATGAGAGTGGACTTGAACCTTACACCCACCAGCAACCCATCGGATACTATTATGTAAGTGGATATTTGATGTTCACTTTTTAATTTACTGGTGTGTTTCAAGACATGGTGAAGTCAAGAGAATGGTCCAGGAAGACAAGAGAAGAGGTGATTTCTCTTCACAGGAAGGGCAATGGCTATAAGAAGATTGCAAAGATGTTAAACATACCAAGAGACACCATAGGAAGCATCATTCGCAAATTCAAGGCAAAGGGCACTGTTGAAACGCTACCTGGTCGTGGTAGAAAGAAGATGCTGACTTCGACTGCTGTGCGCTACCTGAAGCGCAAAGTGGAGAAAAGTCCCCGTGTGACTGCTGAGGAACTGAAAAAAGATTTGTCAGATGCGGGTACTGAAGTTTCAGCTCAGACAATAAGGCGCACACTACGTAATGAAGGCCTCCATGCCAGAACTCCCAGGCGCACCCCCTTCCTGTCTCCAAAGATTAAGAAGAGTCGACTGCAGTTTGCCAAAAGTCATGTGGACAAACCACAAAAGTTTTGGGATAGTGTTCTGTGGACTGATGAAACAAAATTAGAACTGTTTGGGCCCATGGATCAACGCTGTGTTTGGAGGAGGAAGAACAAGGCCTATGAAGAAAAGAACACCTTGCCTACTGTGAAGCATGGCGGGGGGGTCAATCATGCTTTGGGGCTGTTTTGCTTCTGCAGGTACAGGGAAGCTTCAGCGTGTGCAAGGTACCATGAATTCTCTTCAGTACCAGGAGATATTGGATGAAAATGTGATGCAGTCCGTCACAAACCTGAGGCTTGGGAGACGTTGGACCTTTCAACAGGACAATGATCCCAAGCATACCTCCAAGTCCACTAGAGCATGGTTGCAGATTAAAGGCTGGAACATTTTGAAGTGGCCATCGCAGTCACCAGACTTAAATCCGATTGAGAACCTCTGGTGGGACTTAAAGAAAGCAGTTGCAGCGCGCAAGCCTAAGAATGTGACTGAACTGGAGGCTTTTGCCCATGAAGAATGGGCGAAGATACCCGTAGATCGCTGCAAGACACTTGTGTCAAGCTATGCTTCACGTTTAAAAGCTGTTATAACTGGAAAAGGATGTTGTACTAAGTACTAAGATTGAATGTCACTTGGGGGTTGAATAAAACTGATAATGATGTGAGCACAGAAAAGACATTTGTGGTTATTTCATTATTTTACAAATTCAAGGACCAAACAAGGGAAATAGCGCTAGCAAAGCAACACTAGCAAGATGGATCAAACGATCAATTGAAGTATCTTATACTGCGTCTGGGCTTGATTGCCCTATTTCATTGAAAGCTCACTCTACAAGATCCACAGCTTCTTCCTGGGCAGAATTGGCATAGGTTTCGCTAGATCAAACATGTAAGGCGGCCACATGGTCTACCATTTCTACGTTCATAAGGCACTACAGACTAGACATCTTAGCAGCTGAAGGGTCGACATTTGTCAAAAGAGTGCACCAAGTTGCCCCCCCTCCAATAAGTACTGCTTATTAAGTCCCTTTTTTTATGTGCTGCCAAGGACGATCAGGATAATGAAAATGTACTCACCAAAATGTTTGTTTCCTGGAGTCCGCAGGCAGCACAGTTTACCGTCCCTTAATAAATTGCTACATACAAAAACAGGGCTCTGGTGTCATGTGTAGCCTTATATGGCTTGCTAACTAATCAATTAAGTTTTTATTGCTTTCTAATGTGTCTGTATCCTGATTGTACCTAGGGGACTTAACCCTTTTGTTATGTGCTGCCTACGGACTCCACGAAACAAACATTTTGGTAAGTAAATTTTCATTTTATATATATATATATATATATCAAACACAGATTGGTCATTTACATTCCTACGTAGAGGCTGCAGGAGAGGAGCAGTCAGGAGGCACGGAGGAGGGGGAGCACCACTGATAGCCAATGGCAGACGGGGACGAGCCTCCCTAGCATCACAGCAACAGCAAGTTTCAGGAAAGTTGCACAATTATTCCGAGACTTGATGTCATGTAGCCCCAACCTCAAGGTTTGTGAATAACTGGGGTTTAAGTTCTGTTTTGGTCTTACAATATTTCCCATATTCCAAAAGATAATATACGTTCTTCTGATCTAATTGATTTCCTTGCAAAACAGTTTCCACATATCAAACAGCTTCTCTCCTTATTGTTTTCTATAGCAATAAAACATTTGCCACACTGAGCACGAAAAAGGTTTCTTTACTGACTTCTCCCATGTCTAACAAGATATGATTTTAGTACACAACCTTTCGCATATAGTGAACATGAATATGCTTTCTCTGATGGGAGTCAAGATCTTATTTTCTGTTAAAAATGTTTCCCACGTTCTGAACATTAATATGACTTCTCTCCTGTGTGAATTCTCTCATGTGAAACAAGATACGATCTTTTTGTAAAACATTTCCCACATTCCAAACATGAATACGGCTTTTTTCCTGTGTGAATTCTCTCATGGCTAACAAGTTCTGATTTTTGTTTAAAACATTTCCCACATTCTGAACATGAATATGGCTTCTCTCCTGTGTGAATTCTTTCATGGTTAACAAGACATGTTTTTAAAAAACATTTGCCACATTCTAAGCATGAAAACGGTTTCTCTCCTGTGTGAATTCTTTGATGGTTAATAAGGCTTTTTTTCTGCGTAAAACATTTCCCACATTCTGAACATGAATATGGTTTCTCTCCTGTGTGACATCTCTTATGTATAACAAGAGTGGATTTCCTTGTAAAACATTTCCCACACTCTGAACATAAATATGGCTTCTCTCCTGTGTGAATTCTCTCATGAGTAACAAGACTGGATTTATTTCTAAACCATTTCCCACATTCTGAACATGAATACAGCTTCTCTCCTGTGTGAATTCTCTGATGGCTAGTAAGGCTTGTTTTTTTTAAAAAACATTTCCCACATTCTGTACATACAAGTGATTTCTTTCCTGTATGACATATCTCATGTGCAACAAGTGATGATTTCCATATAAAACGTTTCCCACATTCAAAACATGAATATGGTTTCTCTCCTGTGTGATTTCTCTGATGGATAATAAGGCTTGTTTTTTGTGCAAAACATTTCCCACATTCTGGACATGAATATGGCTCCTCTCCTGTGTGACTTTTCCTATGTTTAACAAGATCTGCTGTCTGTCTAAAATATTCCCCACATTCTGAACATGAATATGGCTTCTGCCCTGTGTGAATTCTCTCATGTGTAACAAGATTTGATTTCTTTGTAAAGCTCTTCCCACATTCAGAACAGGAGTATGGCTTCGTTCCTGTGGGATGTCTTCTGTGTGTAGAAAGTCTTGATCTTTTTGTGAATGCTTTACCAGATTGTAACCTTTACCCCTTTCTGACGTGTACTTGTGGTTATCTGTGGCTGATCAGGAGAGGGTTCCTGATGCTGAGAGGGATTATAAGACAGATTTGTACTGTGAAGTCCTGAATGCACATTAAGGGTAATGTGGTTTTCTCCTGAAGAGCGCTGCATGTTATCTTTCTCTGCTTTATAATTTAGTGATAACAGGAAGTCTCCCTCGGAATCCTTAATGGGATTTTCTGTGAAGATAAAAATTGGAATTTCTGATTTTAGTAGAAAACTTAAAACAAAATTCTTATTAGACACAGAGGCAGTGTCGGATTTAGGTGCCTAGAGCCCACCAGTAAAACTAGTGTGTAGATATTACCTATTCACATAGCTGAAGGCAGCAAGACACTCAAGATGATTATGAGCGTCCATGCAACAAAGTCAAAAAGGTGGGTTCCTGGGGAAAGGGGAAACTGGCTGGCCCTTGTTCAGGGGGTGGGAGACTAGGGGCCCACTGAGGGATCAACCTGTTCCCCTTTGGGCCAGTCCAAGCCTGACTAGGGGTATAAGTGATTCATTCTGAATCCACTCTGGGCTTTGGTTCAGAAATCTGCACCAAAAACTTTGTGTGATTCCAGCCTTTTAAAGCTTTCTATAACACTTCCAGATTTCTGACCAAGTCCAGGCTTCTGCTCTACATCTGTTCACCACTTTTGTTACACAAACCTAGCTCAAGAATTTGAAAAACCAACCATGTATGGTAATCTGCCTTATGTGAAGACATTTGGCCCTTCAATGTCATCACATTAATACAAGTTAAGGCCTCATGCACACGGCTGTTGTTGTGGTCTGCGTCCTAGCCGCATATTCACTTCAATGGGGCCGCAAATTGCGGAATGGAACGCGGAGCAGCTTCCGTGTTTTGCGGATCTGTGGTTTGCGGACCGCAAAACAACAACGGTCGTGTGCATGAGGCCTAAAGGGCATCTGTCAGCAGTTTTGTACCTATGACACTGGCTGACCTGTTACATGTGCACTTGGCAACTTAAGGCATCTGTGTTGGTTCCATGTTCATATGTGCAGCATTGCTGAGAAAAGTGATGTTTTATTATATGCAAATGAGCCTCTAGGACCAACAGGAGCGTTACCCTTACACCTAGAGGCTCAGCTCTCTCTGCAACAGTCGTGATGACTTTTTCACTGCTTGGCTCTGTCAGTAAGAGTGCAGAGGGCGTGGCCGTTGCAGAGAGAGCTGAGCCTCTAGGTAACAATTTTTCTCAGTAATGCGGGCACATATGAACATGGGACCCACACAGATACCTTCAGCCTCCAGGTGCACATACAAAAAGTTAGCCAGGTTTACAGGTACAAATCTGTTGACAGATGCCCTTTACCTTAAAGGGGTTGTCTCATTAAAGATACAGTATTCTACAATTTTCAAACCAGCACCTGAATCTGAATTCTTTTGTAATTGCATTAATTAAAGATTTAGCATAGCCAATGGGTTATTCAATAAAATGTATCTGTATAGCGCCACCTGCTGTTTTTTTCTTTTCTTATTTCTTTGTCCTGCTCACTGTGATGGCCGCACATGCTCAGTTTCATCCTGATAGGGAAAGCTGAGACACGCACTCTGACCTGTGATAGGGAGAGCTGAGACACGCCCCCTGAGCTGTGATAGGGAGAGCTGAGACACGCCCTCTGACCTGATAGGGAGAGCTGAGATACGCCCCCTGAGCTGTGATAGGGAGCGCTGAGATATGCCCCCTGAGCTGTGATAGGAAGAGATGAGACACGCCCCTTGAGCTGTGATAGGGAGAGCTGAGACACGCCCCTTTGAGCTGTGATAGGGAGAGCTGAGACACGCCCCTTTGAGCTGTGATAGGAAGAGCTGAGACACGCCCCTGAGCTGTGATATGGAGAGCTGAGACACGCCCCTGAGCTGTGATATGGAGAGCTGAGACACGCCCCTGAGCTGTGATATGGAGAGCTGAGATATGCCCCTTGAGCTGTGATAGGGAGAGCTGAGACACGCCCCCAGAGCTGTGATAGGGAAAGCTGAGACACGCACCCTGAGCTGTGATAGGGAGAGCTTAGACACGCCCCTTGAGCTGTGATAGGGAGAGCTGAGACACGCCCCTGAGCTGTGATAGGGAGAGCTGAGACACGCCCCCAGAGCTGTGATAGGGAAAGCTGAGACACGCCCCCTGAGCTGTGATAGGGAGAGCTGAGACACTCCTCCTGAGCTGTGATAGGGAGAGCTGAGACACGCCTCCTGAGCTGTGATAGGGAGAGCTGAGACACGCCCCCAGAGCTGTGATAGGGAGAGCTGAGACACGCCCCTTGAGCTGTGATAGGGAGCACTGAGACACGCCCCCGGAGCTGCAGCAGAAAAGACACTCCCCTGAGCTTTATTTATGCATCTATTTGTTTTATCGATGTCAATAGATATATATTTGGATATACATTTGTGTATTATATTTCTGCATATGCTGAGTGCCTGGGCTTGTCCCATCTCGGAGCTACTCCCCTTCATCTGTCAGCTTGATATAAATCCTGCAGAGCAGTGAATGGGGAGATCTCTGGATCCATGGGAGGTCCAGGGCTGGTTCTGGCTTTGTTAGAAAGAGGTTGTCATGTCCTGTATGATGGCGGATTTCCATTTTTTTTTTTCCATTTTTATAAATCAATGTCACGTATACATATATATTAGTTATTACACAAATGTATATATACACTATTGTTTGCTTTACAACATAGTTTTTGAAGTAAAGAACTTGAACATTTGTTTTTAACTTCCCTTTGTTCCCAATTTATCCTCCCTTCCCCCCTCTCTCCCAGCATAGTCTCCCAACTGTTTTTACTATATCTTGTGATATTTTTCTTCATATAGCAGTCTTTTAATCTATCTGTAGTCTGCCTAGATCAGGGGTAGGCAACCTCCGGCACTCCAGGTGTTGTGAAACTACAACTCCCAGCATGCATACTTGCTCCTCTTCTCAGAACTCTCATAGAAATGAATGGAGCATGCTGGGAGTTGTAGTCTCAGAACAGCTGGAGTGCCGAAGGTTGCTGACCCCTGGCCTAGATTATTTGTTTGTTTTCCTAGCGGTACTTTCACACTAGCGTTATTCTTTTCCGGCATTGAGTTCCGTCCTCGGGGCTCAATACCGGAAAAGAACTGATCAGGATTATCCTAATGCATTCTGAATGGAGAAAAATCCGTTCAGGATGTCCTCAGTTCAGTCACTGCACGTTTTTTGGACAGAGAAAATACCGCAGCATGCGTTCAATATTCAGGAACACTTGCCGGAATACAGGTTCCGGCATTAATTTCCATTGAAATGTATTAGTGCCGAATCCGGCATTAAAAATACCGCATTGATGGATCCGTTCTTCCGGTCTGTAAAAAAATAAATAACTGATCCGTTTTTCCGGATGACAACCGGAGAGACTGATCCGTTATTGCAATGCATTTGTGAGGCGGATCCACATCCGGATCAGTCTACAAATGCTGTCCGTTTGCATACAGATTGCCGGATCCTCACACCGCAAGTGTGAAAGTACCCTAAAAGGTACCATGTTGTCAGTTGAAAAGGTGTTACCCTGGGTTCAGACCTGAGCTCTGAGACGCGCGTTTTACGCGCATATTTGTCGCGCGTTTCACGCGCGTTTTTGGCAATAGTAAACGCGTGTTTGACTGCAGTGTTGTCCAATGACCAAATATCCCTGTCTATATGAAGTTTGGCCAATCAGAGCTGGGGTTTGGCCTTTCCAGCATGTTGCAAATTCATAAATGCGCGTTCGAACGCGCCTTTTTAGTGTCAAAAACGTGCAAATTACAAGCGTTGCGCGTTCCCATTGAAGTCTATGGGCGAAAACGCGCGACAAACGCCCAAAAAAAAAGCTCAAGAAATTGTTTATGCGTCGGGCGTTTTTCAGCGCGTTCGAACGCGCTGTAAAACGCGAAAATGTGAACCAGTCCCATAGGGAAGCATTGGTTTGCATCGGCTATGCGTTTTACAGCGCGTTCGAACGCGCTGTAAAACGCGCAAGTGTGAACTGAGGGTTACTATCATGTGTATTGCTTCGTCTGTTGAAAAACCTTCAATAAAAGCTTGCCATTTTTTAACAAATGCGGTTGTCATTTTGGTTTTCCTACTTTCCACTTCCACCAACTCCAACATTAGACGCCTCTTTAATTGGGAGATCACTTCAGAGGGTTGTGGACATTCTGGTTTTAGCCAGTGACTAATAATATTCGATGTGTTATCCTCGGGATATGTTGTTGAGGCGTAGCGTTTTGGAATATACCTATTTGTTGTAGATAATCGGGCGGCACTGCTTGAGATGTGGGTGCACGGTCAGCGGGCGTCGCCCCAACTGCTTCAAAGAAAACGAAAGACCGGCACTCCTCAATTGCTTCTTAGTGTAATTCTTTATTCGCCACTCTTAAAGGAAGGACGCGCGTTTCGGCACGTGCAAGTGCCTTTGTCAAACACATATAGAGCAGCAGAGTACCTGCAGAGTATTTGGCCTGCTGTGCTGCCATTGATATATATATATATATTCATATTAGGGTTATTCCTGCAGTACAGACATCTTTTGCTAGAGGTAGCTGTGCCTCGTGTGTGTGTGTGTGTATATATATATATATATATATATATATTTATTACACTTTTTGTGAGGCAATGTAACCAAAAAATGGCTGTTCTGGCACAGTTTTAATATTTAGTTTTTTACAATGTTCACCTGACAGAGTAGATAATGTGATATTGTTATAGAGCAGGTCGTAACGACACGGCGATACCTAATAGGTCTATTTTTTTATTTTATTTTGTATTTACACAATAAAAAGATTTTTGGAAAAAAAAATCATGTTTTTGTGTTTCCATTTTCTGAAAGCCATTTTTTTTGGGGCGATTGCCTTATGTAAAGGCTAATTTTTTGCAGGATGAGGTGATGGTTTGATTGGTACCATTTTGGGGCACATGAATCTTTGATCGCTTGGTATTACACTTTTTGTGATGCAAGGTGATAAAAAAGTAGATTTTTGTACTTACCGCACTGTCTCTCTTCCGTTCATAGGGGGACACAGCTCCCAGCTGGCCATCGCAGGTCCTGTAGAAAGAAGTCTTCATTCTGTAGGACCTGCAAAAGGACCTGCGGTGATGTCACCGCGCTCACCAAGTGGATGAGGTGAGTTTTTCTTTTTATTATTTTTAACCGCTCAATGGCCATTTTATTTAGCATTCTGTCTTAAGAATGCTATTATTTTTTATAACGGAAAATAATAAAGTGAAGTTCAGGTCCCCATTGACTTTAATGGGGTCCGGGTTCGGGGTCAAGTTCTGGTCCCGAACCTGAACTTTGACCTGAAGTTCGGCCGAACCCAGCGAACCCGAACTTCCACGGGTTCGCTCATCCCTACTCATGATGTACTCGGCAAGAGGCCACCTCGTAGGTCAGGAAGCGAAGGTACACCTGCTGCAAAGGCTCAAACGGAGAGGACTGGAGATCGCCGAGAACCAGATGAAGCTCCCAAGGATTCAATGGAAGTGGCAACGGTGCGCAGCGTGCGCCACCCCCTGCAGAAAGGTCCGAACCGCAGAAAGGTAAGCCAAATTCCGCTGAAAAAGAATGGTGTCTGGATATCAAGGGCCAAAAAACTGCAGGACTGTGACAAAACTTCCCCCATGGGGGAAGAAGCAGGGATGCCAGAAGGCAAAGGCCCCACAGACCATACCGGATTGCCAGAAGAGAAAAACAATCCAGCGGGACCATGACGAAGAAGTCAGGGCTAGAGAACCTGGAAGTCAAGCACAGGAATGGCTCACAAGAAAAAATTCTTGAGGTAGTGAAGAGACCCAAAGGGAACAAGGCAGTGTAACCGACCCGAACACTCGGCAATCACTTACTTGTAGCTCATGGGTGACACACCACTGAAATCAGCATTTCTGTCACTAATTCATGCTGCCTTCAGTCAGGTCACCATAAAGTTGATGACAGGTTTCCTTTAAATTTTATTTTACACAATAAAAGCATTTTTGAAAAAAAAATGTTTTTGTGTCTCCATTTTCTGAAAGCCATATTTTTTATATTTCTTTGGCGATTGTCGTAGGTAGGGTCTCATTTTTTTGCGGAATGAGGTGACAGCTTGATTTGTGCTAACTTTGGGTACATATGACTCTTTTAATCACCTTTTATACCATTTTTTCGGAAGTGAGCAAAATTTCGATTCTATCATAGTTTCTTTATGGCGTTCACCATGAGGAGAAAATAACATGATCCTTTTATAGATTAGGTCGTTATGGACGCGGCGATACCAAACATGTTTAGTATTTTAAGTACACTTTTTAGTAATTTTTTATTTGTAACCAATTATATGTGCGAATAAAGTATGTTATTTTTTTTTAATGCTTTTTTTTCTAAACTTTTTTTGGCCCAGACCCACTTGGTTCTTGCAGATCCAGTGGGTCTGATGCCTACATAATACACTACAGTACACTGTATAGTGTACTACAATGTATTTTTAATTACACTTAGCCTGATAAGGCTCAGATATACCATGGCAATCCGGATGACTGTGAAAGCGTCCGGTTGCCATGGTAACCATCGGGACACTGCCACAACAGAGCAGTGGCCCGATCGTTAGCCCCTTCCATACAGCGGGCCCTAAGGACCAAGTTTCAAGCAGATTGTCAGCTGTGTGTTGTCAGCTCCACTCCGCCATCCTGAACTGGGAGGAGGGGGTTAGGGGGGGTCCTGTCCTGCCACGCCATACGGTACTGGGGTGGGGGGGCTTGTGTCCAGCCTTGACAGGTGGTGGGGGTTGGATGGATGCAGGACCACTGCGCTGCCAAGGGGTGGGGGGGACAGGCGGCCATACTAAAAAGGGGGGATGGGTTTGGGGGCATGTTCAACACATTAACCATTCAAGCATTGGCGATGCCACAGCAGAGATCACCGTCAGCTGGATAAGGGGAACACTTCATGATGTGATGGGGACATCTCCAATCAAAGAGCAGCAGCCGGTGATCAGATTCTCCTCCTGCCCTGAAGGCACCAAGGACAGAATCTGAGGTCACTTTCTCCATCCATGATCCCATACCTGTGGTGACATCTCCTGGAATGTCCTCCTCCACCTCACTCCTACATGGGAGATCGCCCATCATCCGCTCTTCTTCATCCTCCACTTTAATATCAGTCAGATCTTCCCCCTGATTTGTCATCTGTAACAATTCAGTACAATACAGCAGACAGGTGGGAAATCTACCAGATCCACAGAAGAGACCCCCACAATCTCTGACCCCTCTATGACTGCAGGACCCCCCTATATAGATGTGTATAGGGCTCAGCTCCATCTACCTGAGGGTTCTCTGGGACCTTCTCCTCTGGACAGTCCTGGGAATACAGAGGACGGGGACATCTCTCTGGTGGATTTCTCCTCCTGGATCCATCTGTGGAGACACAAGCACACAGTGACTGAATACATGGCCTCCTGTAGATCTGTCTATAGATCAGACTCTTCTCTCAGCTCCTTCACTTCTAGGTTTAGTTATCAGGGGAAATAAGGAGATTTTCTGTGAAACTCACCTGTAAAATCTTTTTCTCGTCTTTTCCATTGGGGGACACAGACCATAGCCTAGGCCATTACTAGGAGGGACACTATGCAAATAAAAAAAGAGAGCTCCTCCTCCACAGGCTATACCCCCAGGCTCCACTAGGAGGACCTCAGTCATTACAAAAGCAGTAGGAGAAGGAGACCAAATCTGACAGAGACAGAACAAAGGAATACAGCCATCAGACCATTAACCAGAAGGTCCCAACAGAACAGAACCGACCCCTCCTGCAACAGGCAAGAATGGGTGGGAGCTGTGTCCCCCAATGGAAAAGACGAGAAAAAGATTTTGCAGGTGAGTTTCACAAAAAATCTCCTTTTCTTGCACATTCCATTGGGGGAAACAAACGATGGGACGTCCCAGAGCAGTCCATGGGGTGGGAAAAACATCTCGGCACCGCCAAGGGGGAACGCCCCGGTCAAACAGGAACCACAGCCTGCAACACCTTGCGCCCAAAGGCAGCATCAGCCGATGCTAACGAATGCAGCTGGTAAAAGTTTGTAAAGGTATGTAAGGACGACCAGGTTGCCGCCTTACACAAATGAGACGCAGAGGCCGCCTCACCCAGGAGGCCCCCACCGCCCTGGTGGAATGAGCGGTAACCCCAGCCGGGGGAACCTTGCCACGAGCACGATATGCCGCAACGATAGCCAACCTAATCCACCGAGCCACAGTGACCTTGGAGGCCGTCAGACCCCTACGAGGCCCCTCGGGAACCACAAAGAGGGAGTCCGAACGGCGGAAGGGGGCGGTAGCCGACAGGTACACACGCAGGGCCCGGACGACGTCCAGAGAATGGAGAGCACGCTCTTTGGGATTTGCCAGAGAGGGGCAAAAGGAAGGTAGGACAAGATCCTCATTAAGGTGAAAAGCAGAGACCACCTTGGGCAAAAAGGACGGAACTGGGCGAAGCACCACCTTATCCCTGTGGAAGACCAAAAAGGGCTCCCGACAGGAAAGAGCGGCCAGCTCCGACACCCGTCTGACAGAGGTGATGGCCACCAAAAAGACCACCTTCCAGGGGAGAAAACTCAAGAAAAACCTCCCTCAGAGGCTCAAAGGGAGCCGCCTGGAGGGAAGACAGAACTAGATTGAGATCCCAGGGGGGCAGGGGAGGAACATACGGAGGAACCGAATGCGCCACCCCCTGCAGGAAGGTCCTCACAGGACCGAGCAGAGCCAGGGATCGCTGAAAGAAGATGGTGAGAGCCGAGACCTGACCTTTCAGGGAGCTCAGGGACATTCCCATCTCAAGGCCCGACTGGAGAAAGGAGAGGACCACCGAAACGGAGAAACGAGGGGAAAAACACCAGTTTCTCACAAAAGGCAAGAAAGCCCTTCCAGGTACGATAGTATATCCGGGAGGAAGTTAGTTTCCTGGCCTTGATCATAGACTGAGTCCGAGAAGCCCCTCTTCTTTAGAATGGCGGTCTCAACAGCCACGCCATTAAACAAAGCGACCGTAAATTCTGGTGGAAGAGCGGTCCTTGAGACAGCAGGTCCTCCCTGAGAGGAAGAGGCCACGGAACGTCTGCCAGCATCCGAGTGACATGCGAGAACCAAGTGCGGCGAGGCCAATTGGGGGGGATGAGAATGGTCGGAATCCCTTCCACCGTGATCTTGCGAAGAACCTTTGGGAGTAGAGGCAGTGGTGGAAAGACAAAGAGGAGGGCGAAGTCTTGCCACGGAGACACCAGCGCGTCCACCCCGTACGCCTCCAGATCCCGAGCTCGGGCCAGGAACGTGGGAACCTTGTTGTTGAGTCTGGACGCCATCAAGTCCACGTCCGGGCGGCCTCAATGGCAACAGATGTCCTCGAATACATCCGGATGCAAAAACCACTCTCCCGGATGCGACTGAGAAAGTCTGCCGTCCAATTGTCGACCCCTGGGATGTACACTGCCGACAGTACTGGAACGTGAATCTCCGCTCACTGGAGGATCCTTTCCACCTCCTGCATCACCATCCGGCTGCGGGTCCCGTCCTGATGGTTGATGTAAGCCACAGCTGTGGCATTGTCCGACTGGACCCTTACCGGGTGTCCTGCTAGGAGAGGAGTCCAATGAGAAAGGGAGAGGAAAATTGCTCTGAGCTCCAGTACGTTGATAGGAAGGCAGGCTTCCATAGCCGACCAAATCCCCTGAACCGTCCGGGCCCGGAGAATGCCACCCCAACCCAGGAGACTGGCGTCGGTGGTGACAACCATCCAGGAGATCGGAAGGAAGGACCTCCCTGAAGTCAGGGTCTGAGGGGACAGTCACCAACGGAATTCTACACGAACCCGAGGAGGCGGGCGGACCCGAGAGTCCAGACCACGCGATGTCCTGTCCCAGAAGGACAGGATCGCCCGCTGCAGAGGCCGAGTGTGAAACTGGGCAAAGGGGACGGCCTCGGAGAAGGCCACCATAAGCCCCAGAACATGCATGCACTCCCGGATGGAGAGACACCGGGAGTGCAGGAGGTGAGACACCGGGAGTGTAGGAGGTGAGACACGGACTCCTGTATCTGAGAGGACTTGGAATCCTGAAGGAATACCCGAGCTGCCGTGGTGTCCATAATCATCCCCAGGAAAGTCACCCTCTGGGAAGGCTGAAGAGAGGACTTCGGGAAGTTGATGAGCCAGACGAACTGTTCCAGAGTCTGAACAGTGATTCGGACGCTCTCCTCGGCCTGGGGAAGAGAGGGAGCCTTTATCAGTATGTCGTCCAGGTAGGGCAACAGAGATATGCCCCTGGTGCGGAGAAGCGCCATGAGCGGCGCCAAGATCTTTGTGAATACCCGAGGAGCTGTAGCCAGCCCAAAGGGAAGGGCGACAAACTGGTAATGATGGCCACCAATGGCGAAGCGCAGGAATCTGTGGTGAGATTCTGTGATAGGGACATGCAGATAGGCGTCTTGGATGTCCACCGACGCGAGGAACTCCCCTGGAAGAAGGGAAGCAATAACGGAGCGGAGGAATTCCATTCTGAAAGGGACTTGTTTAACAGCTTCAGGTCTAGGATCGGACGGACCGATCCCTCCTTCTTCGATACAACGAACAGGTTGGAATAAAAACCTGTACCTCTCTCCTCTGGGGGAACGGGGGCAATCACCCCCCGGGTCAGAAGGGAAGAAACCGCTTGCATTAGGGCCGAGGCCCTGACAGGATCCCCCGGCACGCGGGAAAGGAAGAACCGTTCCGCGGGCCTGGAAGTAAACTCTATTTTGTAACCAGAGGTTACAATTTTCAGGGCCCAGGCATCCTGGATGTGCGCTCTCCAAATCTGCTGGAAGGAGAGCAGCCGGCCCCCTACCACAAGAGGTGGGGGCGCCCCTTCAGGCGGTGGGCTGCTTGGAAGCTGCAGGGTGGGCAGATTGGGCCCACGGGCGCCAGGAAGGTTGGTGCTACTAGTGGGAGGAGATTTCCCTTGGATATTGAAGGTGCCGCCACCAAGTCAGCCACCATGGTGGAGAGCTTGGGGGAGGGTTCGAGTTCTGTGTCCTCGTCTTAACTGGACCCTTCCCCTTCAAACCTATGATCCCTGCGGTGAGGGGAAGTCTCTGGACGCGCCTCCAGGCGATGGGGGGAGGCAGAGTCATCCGAGGAGGGATGCTGCTGTGTACGCTGCCTCTTAGTGGTCGAGCGTCCTCTGTGGGAACCACTGGGGTGTGGAGTGGTGTGAGCCACAGGATTCGTGGCCGCCATGCGTTCAATGAAGGCCATGGCGGCACGTGAAACTTGCACCAAATCAGCAGCCGCCCTAGACATGGAGGAGTCCCAGGCAGGTTCCGCGGGCTCCGAAGGAGCGGCGGGGGGGCTGGGCTGAGGTGGAGGATGACCCTGTCCAGTAGCAAGGCAAGAGTCACAGGAGCCTGAGACCGACAGTGGCAAAGCAGGTATGCAGCATATACTTATCTGCTTCCTGCAGTCTTCACCCTCTGTTCCACACCAGCGGGGTTCACTTCTTCAGTCAGCTGGCACAAGAAGTGGCAGTGATCTGAATGGAGGGCAGAAGCAGGTGACCCTGGATCTGGTAGACCACCGGAGCTGCAGGTCGAGCCCGGTTCCACTTATCTTCATGGGGGGACAGAAGGTAGCCGGTGACGTCAATTCGACCCCAGCGCTCAATCCACTGAGAGACCAGGGACGCGCCATGCGACCCTGTGTCTCAAACAGAAAAATAAAAAAACAGGAGTAGAAATGTCAACCTCCTTCAGAGACACTAAGCAAAGACTGAGGTCCTCCTAGTGGAGCCTGAGGGGGAGAAGCTCTCTTTTTATTTGCATAGTGTCCCTCCTAGTAATGGCCTAGGCTGGTGCTCCTCCATTACATGTCACTGCACACACGTGTATACACTGCACATGACGGCTCTTACCCTGTGATATAAGAGGCTGGTGCTCCTCCATTACATGTCACTGCACACACGTGTATACACTGCACATGACGGCTCTTACCCTGTGATATAAGAGGCTGGTGCTCCTCCATTACATGTCACTGCACACACGTGTATACACTGCACATGACGGCTCTTACCCTGTGATATAAGAGGCTGGTGCTCCTCCATTACATGTCACTGCACACACGTGTATACACTGCACATGGCGGCTCTTACCCTGTGATATAAGAGGCTGGTGCTCCTCCATTACGTGTCACTGCACACACGTGTATACACTGCACATGACGGCTCTTACCCTGTGATATAAGAGGCTGGTGCTCCTCCATTACGTGTCACTGCACACACGTGTATTCACTGCACATGGCGGCTCTTACCCTGTGATATAAGAGGCTGGTGCTCCTCCATTACGTGTCACTGCACACACGTGTATACACTGCACATGACGGGTCTTACCCTGTGATATAAGAGGCTGGTGCTCCTCCATTACGTGTCACTGCACACACGTGTATACACTGCACATGACGGCTCTTACCCTGTGATATAAGAGGCTGGTGCTCCTCCATTACATGTCACTGCACACACGTGTATACACTGCACAGGACGGCTCTTACCTTGTGATATAAGAGGCTGGTGCTCCTCCATTACATGTCACTGCACACACGTGTATACACTGCACATGACGGCTCTTACCTTGTGATATAAGAGGCTGGTGCTCCTCCATTACATGTCACTGCACACACGTGTATACACTGCACATGACGGCTCTTACCCTGTGATATAAGAGGCTGGTGCTCCTCCATTACATGTCACTGCACACACGTGTATACACTGCACATGGCGGCTCTTACCCTGTGATATAAGAGGCTGGTGCTCCTCCATTACATGTCACTGCACACACGTGTATACACTGCACATGGCGGCTCTTACCCTGTGATATAAGAGGCTGGTGCTCCTCCATTACATGTCACTGCACACACGTGTATACACTGCACATGACGGCTCTTACCCTGTGATATAAGAGGCTGGTGCTCCTCCATTACATGTCACTGCACACACGTGTATACACTGCACATGACGGCTCTTACCCTGTGATATAAGAGGCTGGTGCTCCTCCATTACATGTCACTGCACACACGTGTATACACTGCACATGACGGCTCTTACCCTGTGATATAAGAGGCTGGTGCTCCTCCATTACATGTCACTGCACACACGTGTATACACTGCACATGGCGGCTCTTACCCTGTGATATAAGAGGCTGGTGCTCCTCCATTACATGTCACTGCACACACGTGTATACACTGCACATGACGGGTCTTACCCTGTGATATAAGAGGCTGGTGCTCCTCCATTACATGTCACTGCACACACGTGTATACACTGCACATGACGGCTCTTACCCTGTGATATAAGAGGCTGGTGCTCCTCCATTACATGTCACTGCACACACGTGTATACACTGCACATGGCGGCTCTTACCTTGTGATATAAGAGGCTGGTGCTCCTCCATTACATGTCACTGCACACACGTGTATACACTGCACATGACGGCTCTTACCTTGTGATATAAGAGGCTGGTGCTCCTCCATTACATGTCACTGCACACACGTGTATACACTGCACATGACGGCTCTTACCTTGTGATATAAGAGGCTGGTGCTCCTCCATTACATGTCACTGCACACACGTGTATACACTGCACATGGCGGCTCTTACCCTGTGATATAAGAGGCTGGTGCTCCTCCATTACATGTCACTGCACACACGTGTATACACTGCACATGACGGCTCTTACCCTGTGATATAAGAGGCTGGTGCTCCTCCATTACATGTCACTGCACACACGTGTATACACTGCACATGACGGCTCTTACCTTGTGATATAAGAGGCTGGTGCTCCTCCATTACATGTCACTGCACACACGTGTATACACTGCACATGACGGCTCTTACCCTGTGATATAAGAGGCTGGTGCTCCTCCATTACATGTCACTGCACACACGTGTACACACTGCACATGACGGCTCTTACCCTGTGATATAAGAGGCTGGTGCTCCTCCATTACATGTCACTGCACACACGTGTATACACTGCACATGACGGCTCTTACCTTGTGATATAAGAGGCTGGTGCTCCTCCATTACATGTCACTGCACACACGTGTATACACTGCACATGACGGCTCTTACCCTGTGATATAAGAGGCTGGTGCTCCTCCATTACATGTCACTGCACACACGTGTATACACTGCACATGACGGCTCTTACCCTGTGATATAAGAGGCTGGTGCTCCTCCATTACATGTCACTGCACACACGTGTATACACTGCACATGACGGCTCTTACCCTGTGATATAAGAGGCTGGTGCTCCTCCATTACATGTCACTGCACACACGTGTATACACTGCACATGACGGCTCTTACCCTGTGATATAAGAGGCTGGTGCTCCTCCATTACATGTCACTGCACACACGTGTATACACTGCACATGACGGCTCTTACCCTGTGATATAAGAGGCTGGTGCTCCTCCATTACATGTCACTGCACACACGTGTATACACTGCACATGACGGCTCTTACCCTGTGATATAAGAGGCTGGTGCTCCTCCATCATGGCCTCCTTGTACAGATCCTTGTGTCCTTCTATATACTCCCACTCCTCCATGGAGAAATAGACAGTGACATCCTGACACCTTATAGGAACCTGACAACACAATGACACCGTCATCACCCAGACCCTCCAGTGCTGTTACTGGAGAATTTCCCAGCATTCCCAGCAGTGTCACCTCTCCAGTCAGCAGCTCCATCATCTTGTGGGTGAGCTCTAGGATCTTCTGCTCATGTATCAGGGGGTGAGGGGAGGCTCTGTGATGGGGTGAGGGGTCCTGCTCCGCCCTCCTGACTCCTGGAGATGGATGATGGGAGTCACACAGTCCCCGATGTCTTCTTCACTATTGTGTACTCCTGTGGATGGAGAGAGACACTTAGGGAATAAACCCTTCAGGGGCCATGTGCTCTCCTCCGGCCTCTCCTCCTGGTACAACGTGCCTACTTACCTCCTCATGGCTCCTACATGACTATTGGTCACTGGTCACATGACACATCACTCACCATACTGGGGGCTGATCTTCAGGTTCTCCGTCACTTGGAAGGTCTGGGGGCCGTTCTCCAGGACCCTGGACTCTTCCTATCACTTCCTATGATGGATTCTCCTTCCCGATGTCTGACTTGTTACAGAATACAATACAGAGGAGAGAAATCTAGAGAAGTTTACCTCTCCGCTCAGCAGGGAGATGATCTCCAAGGTGAGGTCTAATATTCTTCTGCTGATCTCCTTCCCGTCCATCCTCGGCGGCTCATTCAGGAGAAGGCTCGTATTGCTGGTTTTCTGCATAACGGCTCCAAAAACAAGAAAAAAGGTTAATCAGTGAGTCCCATGTCCCCGATAATGAGGCCGAGAAAAAGTACAACTCATCCCGCAAAACTCAGACCCTCGTAAAGCTGCACTGATGGGAAAACCCTGAGCTCTGTGTGTATCTAAGCTCCTGGCAGTGCAGTGTGTATCTAAGCTCCTGGCAGTGAAATCCTCATTGGCACAGAGCAGATTCTCTCATCCAGCAGTGAATGATGACAACCCCCACTATCCCCATTACTCCTCCCCCATCATACTAAGCTGAGGAGCGGAGAAGGATTCCTTGTGTGTAATGGAGGAGAATCTCCAGAGGTGACATGTCTGAGCTCTCCACCACACTGTCTCCTCACAGCTCATCTTACCTGCAGGCTGGAGGAATGGCTGATACCAGAGAGAACAAGAGCCCTGACTACCGACCAGGACCTGCCCAGTATCTGCTGCACTGCCAGAGCTGAAGGACCTGGGTGACATCACTGTCATGTGATCAGTGCAGGAGGCGGGGCTCAGGAATTAATTGGAATAGGTGGAGGACCTGTGATGATGTCACAGTCATGTGATTGGTATAGGTGGCAAAGGCTCAGCTGTGGAAAGAATAAATCCTATGGAAGGACCTGTGATGATGTCACTGTCATGTGATCAATGCAAGGGCGGAGCTAAGCAGTAGAGTCACTGATCATATGACATGAACGTCATCACAGGTCCTTCTCGAACTCACCACACAACACACACACACTGCTGAGCCCCGCCCCTACATTGATCACATGATGGTGACATCATCACAGGTCCTTCACCACCTTCTCTCCTTTCCACTGCTGAGCCCCGCCCTCTGCACTGATCACATGACAGTGACATCACCCCAGGTCCTCCAGCTCTGGCAGTGCAGCAGATACCAGGCAGGTCCTGGTCGGTAGTCAGGGCTCTTGTTCTCTCTGGTATCAGCCATTCCTCCAGCCTGCAGGTAAGATGAGCTGTGAGGAGACAGTGTGGTGGAGAGCTCAGACATGTCACCTCTGGAGATTCTCCTCCATTACACACAGGAATCCTTCTCCGCTCCTCAGCTTAGTATGATGGGGGGAGGAGTAGTGGTGGGGATAGTGGGGGTTGTCATCATTTGCTTGCTCCTAACTGTCCTGGTGAGGGGCCCTGCCTCCAGGAGGAGAATGAATGGAGCGGGGCCCGGCCTGAGCTCCGCTCTCTCCAGTCTCTTCTCTAGGAGTTCTGGACACAGCTGAGCACAGCCCAGAGGTGGGACCTGCATCTATCAGACACTTATCTCCTGTGGGGCCACCAGAGATCTCCATGTTGGGGCCCCTAGAATCCATGTGGTGGGGGCTCTGAGAAGCGGGGCCCCTCCAGGCTCAGGAAGTGCGGTTCTGGAGGTGACATCTGGTCTTGTCCCTGGGATGATTTCCTCTCCTCTTCTCATAAAGGCGCCTGCAGCACTAGAAGCCTCCAGCTCCTCCAGTTCTCTCCTCTTTTCCTGAATGAGCCACCGAGGATGGACGGGAAGGAGATCAGCAGAAGAATATTAGACCTCACCTTGGAGATCATCTCCCTGCTGAGCGGAGAGGTAAACTTCTCTAGATTTCTCTCCTCTGTATTGTATTCTGTAACAAGTCAGACATCGGGGAGGAGAATCCATCATAGGAAGTGATAGGAAGAGTCCAGGGTCCTGGAGAACGGCCCCCAGACCTTCCAAGTGACGGAGAACCTGAAGATCAGCCCCAGTATGGTGAGTGATGTGTCATGTGACCAGTGACCTATAGTCATGTAGGAGCCATGAGGAGGTAAGTAGGCACGTTGTACCAGGAGGAGAGGCCGGAGGAGAGCACATGGCCCCTGAAGGGTTTATTCCTAAGTGTCTCTCTCCATCCACAGGAGTACACAATAGTGAAGAAGACATCGGGGGACTGTGTGACTCCCATCATCCATCTCCAGGAGTCAGGAGGGCGGAGCAGGACCCCTCCCCCATCACAGAGCCTCCCCTCACCCCCTGATACATGAGCAGAAGATCCTAGAGCTCACCCACAAGATGATGGAGCTGCTGACTGGAGAGGTGACACTGCTGGGAATGCTGGGAAATTCTCCAGTAACAGCACTGGAGGGTCTGGGTGATGACGGTGTCATTGTGTTGTCAGGTTCCTATAAGGTGTCAGGATGTCACTGTCTATTTCTCCATGGAGGAGTGGGAGTATATAGAAGGACACCAGGATCTGTACAAGGAGGCCATGATGGAGGAGCACCAGCCTCTTATATCACAGGGTAAGAGCCGTCATGTGCAGTGTATACACGTGTGTGCAGTGACATGTAATGGAGGAGCACCAGCCTCTTATATCACAGGGTAAGACCCGTCATGTGCAGTGTATACACGTGTGTGCAGTGACATGTAATGGAGGAGCACCAGCCTCTTATATCACAGGGTAAGAGCCGTCATGTGCAGTGTATACACGTGTGTGCAGTGACATGTAATGGAGTAGCACCAGCCTCTTATATCACATGGTAAGAGCCGTCATGTGCAGTGTATACACGTGTGTGCAGTGACATGTAATGGAGGAGCACCAGCCTCTTATATCACAGGGTAAGAGCCGCCATGTGCAGTGTATACACGTGTGTGCAGTGACATGTAATGGAGGAGCACCAGCCTCTTATATCACAGGGTAAGAGCCGTCATGTGCAGTGTATACATGTGTGTGCAGTGACATGTAATGGAGGAGCACCAGCCTCTTATATCACAAGGTAAGAGCCGTCATGTGCAGTGTATACACGTGTGTGCAGTGACATGTAATGGAGGAGCACCAGCCTCCTATATCACAGGGTAAGAGCCGTCATGTGCAGTGTATACACGTGTGTGCAGTGACATGTAATGGAGGAGCACAAGCCTCCTATATCACAAGGTAAGAGCCGTCATGTGCAGTGTATACACGTGTGTGCAGTGACATGTAATGGAGGAGCACCAGCCTCTTATATCACAGGGTAAGAGCCGTCATGTGCAGTGTATACACGTGTGTGCAGTGACATGTAATGGAGGAGCACCAGCCTCTTATATCACAGGGTAAGAGCCGTCATGTGCAGTGTGTACACGTGTGTGCAGTGACATGTAATGGAGGAGCACCAGCCTCTTTTATCACAAGGTAAGAGCCGTCATGTGCAGTGTATACACGTGTGTGCAGTGACATGTAATGGAGGAGCACCAGCCTCTTATATCACAAGGTAAGAGCCGTCATGTGCAGTGTATACACGTGTGTGCAGTGACATGTAATGGAGGAGCACCAGCCTCTTATATCACAGGGTAAGAGCCGTCAAGTGCAGTGTATACACGTGTGTGCAGTGACATGTAATGGGAGCTTATGTTCTTGGAAGGGAAGGTGTAGAAGTAAATGGGGTGTCTAATGTATCCGGCTGTTATGGATCTGTTGGGAGGGAAAGCTTTACTCTGATGGAGCGTGAGAATCTGAGAATGCAAAAGAGACGACACCATGTCGGGGGGATTTACGCTGTTTGGCTCGTATTGCGCTGGGTTTGTATTGCAGCAATTTTTCCATATCAATCAATGTAAGCTCTTTAAAGGGGCATTCCGGTTAGATTAAGATCCGCTAACCACAGGATAAGGGATCTGCGTGTGGCCGCTCCATTAGTTTCTTTGGGAATTCCCGAGGTAGGCGAGTACAGCGCTTGGTTATCTCCAGAACTCACATAGAAATGAATGCAGCGACCACACGCATGCCGACCGGCCGCTCCATTCATTTCAGGGGATTGTAGGCGGTATGGGGCCCCCGTTCTCGTGATCTAATGGTTATTTAAGTTGGGATGTAGCAGGAACTCTTTTGTATAAGATAGGTGTAGGTGGAGAGGAAAGAATAAGACGTTCGGGGTGTGAGATGGGGCCCTGGAGATCTGCAACCTTAACCCTTTAATCTCTCTATAACTGAGTGGCCATAGAAATACAGTGACCACAGAAGACTGGACTGTGAGCCTCCCACAGCGCCAGGACAGAGGAGACCGAATCCTTATTTCATTCAGAGAAATGTTGCTGTAGAGGTTCCCTGTGAAAGGTTTAATAGTCGCCCATTCATCCTCCAGGGACATATCCGAGGGGTAGAAGTAGTAACTCTAGATCAGCGCGGAGACCGGCGATCAGGCCATGTTATGGTTAAGAGGATGAAAGGAACTGATCGGTTATAATGTTACCGGAAACATAACCGGTTCTGTGGTTTATAAGTGTATTGTATTGTCCACTAGTAGAGATTCTATTCTCCATAAACCAGGAGGAAGGAGGAGGAATAAATTGGGGGAAAAGGCGACCCTGGAGATATGAGATCACAGGAGCAGTGGGGGCCGTCAGATTAATATCAACTCCGATCAAGACGCCGAGTGTCCCGAGGGGTCCAGGTGTGACCAGACAGGTCTCAGAAGAATTGGCTTGCTCTCTCTCACTGGGGCATATATATTTCATATGGGGTAATGGGAGGTCCCAAAAGAGCACGCTGGAGGATTATAGCTGTCAGTCTGTCTGCAATTTCAGAGAGAAAGTGAGATTAAAATCACCTCCGATCAAGATGCCGAGTGTCCCGAGGAATCCAGGTGTGACCAGACAGCTCTCAGAAGGGATGGCTTGTTCTCACTGGGGCAGATCTATTAGATAGGATAATGGGACGTCCTAAAAGAGCACCCTGGAGGGTTATAGCTGCCTGCCGGTCCTGCAGTGGGGGCCGTCTGACTGTCTGCAATTTCAGGAGAAAGTGAGATTAAAATCACCTCCGATCAAGACGCCGAGGAGTCCAGGTGAGACCAGAAGGCTCTCAGAAGGGATGGCTTGTTCTCACTGGGGCATATATATTACATAGGGTAATGGGATGTCCTAAAAGAGCACCCTGGAGGGTTAGATCTACCTGCCGGTCCTCAGCTACGCCTGTAACTTGTAAGGCCTCTTGCACATGAACGCTGTGTACCCGTGGCCATGTTGCCCGCGTATGGCGGGTCCCAAATGCACGGGCACCGGCCCATATGCACTCTGCCTCATTCAAGTTGAATGCCGCACGGATGTTGCCCGTGCGTTGGGTACCCAAAATTGCGGCCCCAAATGCACAGAACAGACCCACAATGTGCAAGAGGCCTAAGGGTCAGGAATCTGATGTGCAACACCAGCCCCTTTTTCAGTGTAAGACACTGTAGGAGCGGACATACCACTGTTTAAAATTGCCACTGGAGTCAAATTTTCTCCTGAAGAAGAGCGATATCAGCCTTAAAATAGCGAGGTTCAAATCTGAGACTGATGGCGGCTGAATCACCAGAAACTTAGTCATGGCAGCAGGGTAACAAAAAGGAGAGAAAGAAAGAGGGGAGAAGAGAACAAAAGCTTTAATCCAATAACAACAGTAATGATGCAAAAAGAATATCCAGCCCAGATACACACGGCTGCACCCACACAACATAGAAATCCCCAACAAAGGGCAGTAAAGATCGGAACATCACCTTAAAAGCGGAAAAGTGTCCAACCCCCATGTTTAGGAGAAAAGCAGAGGAAATGACATAACACCGCACCCAGTAGAGACACTGGGTCACAGGCCATATGCTGAGCTCAGGCTGCTTGAAAGGAAGAGGAAAAATAATAGAAAAAAGGCACAAAACAGCAGCAAATCTTTTAACCGCTATAGAGAGAAACATCAGGAGGACCGCGGGGCCTGGTCAGCACCAATACAGGAAATGAAGCAGAGCTGTGCCCGGCACAGAGGACATGTGACCCCATATAATATAAACCAAACTGTGTAATAACAGCAGCTGAGAAATAGCAATAAAGTATGCGGATTAATAATCCATAAAGATCCACAGTCACCGGGCAATCAGGGAGAAGAACAGCATCCGAATCCAGGATCCAGACCTCTCTAGAGGATCAAGTAGGAGAATGGCTGGAGGTGGTCTCGTGTGAGGTCTGTTTTTGCAGGGCTGATGGGTTGTCCATTCAGATAAAGAAGTGCTGGAGGAGTAAGCTGATCCCACTCCAAAAGTAAGGAAGCATTAATTTGAAGTGCATATCAAAATTTAGGGAAATCTTAATAGGTACCTCTCAATGGAAGATGTCGGGAGAAATTCAACTTGGGCCCAAAATATACATTTCCAGTGTATTAGATACTCTTATTAACTTGTCTCCAAAGTGATCCCCCTTATGTTTAATATAGTCTAAAATACGTGAGGGCATGCCAAGTTCTTTAGGAAATTACTTTGTATACTCATGGATATGAGAGTTCCCAGACCAAAATATACACATAAAGATACTGGAGAGCTGGGGCTTCGGTTAGGAAGAACATTTTCTGCGAGAAAATCGACTAGTACCTTGGAACCAAATCTGAGTTCGGTTTCAAATTTTAAAGTGTTTTTCTACTTTAAAAATCAACTACCAAAGTTATTCAGTGAAGTCATGCGAGACTTCATTGAATAACTACTTTGCCTCATCGGAGCCCATACCTTTTAATACTGTACGGAGACAAATCTCCGTACAGTATTATTCCAAAGTTTTTAACTAAGCGACTTTGCATTAAGTATCCGAAGCTCGCTTCGCTCAACTCTAATCACAGCCTTAGATGATGGAAGATCAGTGATAAAGTCCATTCCTATATGTTGCGAAGGGACTTTAGGTAGAGGAAGAGAGAGACCATCTGGTTTTAACTTAGAAGACTTATTTTGGGCGCATAGAGTACAAGAGGAGACAAAGTCTTGAATATCTTTGTTCATGGAAGACCAACATGAACAAAGACGAGCAATTAATTTCTGAGTTCCCCGAACTCCAGGGTGACCAGCATGTCTTGGAGGCATGTCACTAATAAAGAACTTTAATACATTGGGCTTCAGGAACAAAAATCTTACCAGTGGGTATTTTAGACAGTTTGACATGCGCCACCGAAATGCATCTGGAAGGATCAATTATGTGTTGTGGATCATCCTCAACATTAGAAACATCAAAGCCTAGAAAGAGCATCGGCTTTAATGTTCTTACTGTATCTGCAGAACAGAAATTAAGCTGGAAGTTCAAGCGTGCAAAGAAAAGTGACCATCAAGCTTGTCTGGGATTGTGTCTCTGAGCAGTCTGAATATGTCAAATTTTTATGGTCAGTGAAGATAATTACAGGATGAAGAGCTCCTTCTAATAAATAACGCCGTTCTTCAAAAGCCATTTTTACGGCTAGTACTTCTCTGTCTCAGCAAAAAAGGACTTGGAAAAGAAGCCACACGTTAATAACTTGCCAGAATTTTTTTGAGAAAGCACTGTGCCAGCAACCGGAGGAGGATGTGTCCACCTCCATGAAAAACTGTCTGTTGACATCAGGACTATGAAGAATCTGTGCAGAGGCAAAATATTTCTTCAGGGTCAGAAAGGCATTTTCGCCCTCAGCAGCAGCTTTTTTGTGAGGGCAGAGAAAGGAGCATTCAGAGAGGAAAGTTATGAATAAACTGTCGATAATAATTATCAAAACAGATGAATCTCTGGATAGATTTTAGTTTATTGGCTCTGGGCCAATCAAATATAGCAGAAACTTTTTCAGGATCCATTTGAAGCCCATGATCTGAGATAATGTAGCCCAAGAACGCTAAAAAGACTTTTCAAAAACACACATTTCACATTTTGCGTATAAACGGTTCACTCTGAGACATTGTAACACCAGTTAAACATGTTTATGGTGAGAGGCAAGATCTTTGGAAAATGTGAGGATGTCATCCAGGCATACGACCACGCAAGAATTTAGTAAGTCTCTGAAAATGTCAAATTCCTGAAAAACAGCATGGGAGTTGCACAGACCACACGGCATAACTAGGTACTCATAATGTCCATCACAGCTATTGAAGGTGGTTCACCACTCGTTGCCTTCACGGATACATGGATTTAATAATAGGCTCCACACAAGTCTAATTTAGAGAATATTCTGGCACCCCTGAATTTATCAAAAAGTTCAGAAATCAAAGGCAAAGTGATTTTGTTTAGTCCACGATAAGCAATGCAAGGACAAAGAGATCCATCTTTCTTTTTTACTAAAATGAAGCCAGCCCCAGCTGGAGGTCTGGACTTGCGAATGAACCCCGTTTCCAGATTCTCCTTGATGTAGTCAACCATCGTTGAGATTCTGCGGGTGAGAGGATACACCCTACCACGAGGAGGAGTTGATCCAAGCAACAAATCAATAGGGCAATCAGACGGACGATGAGGAGGAAGAGTCTTCTTCTTTTTGATTGAAAATATCTGCAAAAGATGGTATGCAGTAGCACAGCTGTCTCCAGTGGATTATCTAATTTCCAATCCAGACCGGGTTCATGGACTCAGAGCCAGGACAGCCCCAACAGGACAGGGTGAGACAGTTCCGGAAGTACATACAGGGAAATCTCAGAATGTAGAACTCCAACTTGAAGATCCAGAGGCTCGGTGACACATAACACAGATTCGGATAGGGCTTTTGGGCTTTGCTGTTGACGGACGTCACCACCAGGGGATTCTTAAGTAGTCCAACTGGGATATGATACTGATCCACCATGGCGTGATGCAGGAAGTTTCCTGTCAAACCAGAGTCAATGGAGGCCGTCACAGAAAATCTAGCATCACCAAATGACAGTAGAACAAAGGTTTTCAGAGAGGAGCTATCTTCGCCTAGGGTCACCTCTCTTAATGCCCCTAGGCAGTGGAGTTTCCCAACTTCCTAGAACAGTTGTGAACACAATGGCTGGAACCACCGCAGTTTAGGCAAAGACCAGCAGCGAGATGGTGCCATCATTCCTCAACTGACAGCCTAAGATGGGTCCAGGATCAGCAGACACAGGAGGCATCCAGAGCTTGGGTGCTCTAGCAGAAGACTTCTTTCACTAAGGGATTCACAGAACCTTTCAGACAGACTGATGTTGATTCTTGTAGCCAGAGTCACTAAGGCATCCAAAGCAGATGGAATCTTTCTTCTTGCAAGCTCATCCTTGATTTTGCTATTAAGGCCTTCCCGGAAGGTAGCAAAGCGAGCATCTTCATTCCAGACAGTTCAGAGGATAAGGTACAGAATTCAATGGCATACTGTCCAACAGAGCGTGCACCTTGACAGATGTGCAGAAGAGCTGAGGAAGCAGATGAGACACGACCAGGTTCTTCAATCACTTTGCGAAAAGAGTCCAGAAATAGAGTAATATTGTTGGTGATTGGACCGCCTCTTTCCGAGATAATATTTGCCCCTGCCAAGGCTTCTCCTTCCAGATGGGAAATAATAAATGCCACTTTAGCACGTTCAGAAGGAAATTGGTAAGGTAAAAGTTTAACGTGGTTAGTGTCCAGGTTCAGGAATCCTCTGCATGACTTGGGATCTCCACTGTAGCGAGGAGGCGGAAACAAACGTGGACCAGAAGCAGTAGCAGTCAGAGGAGTAATAACAGATGAGACCTTAGGAGTCTGTGGAGGTTGAATAGCTACAGACAAGGAATCCAGATGAGCATTCACATGCTGGAGATAAGATGTTACTTGCTTCTGAATGGTACTCTGCTGTTTCAGTTCACATACAGTAGGACTTTGGCCATGTCAGAGTCAGCGGAATACATGGCCTGAGTGTACTGTTATGGCCAGAGGGTGGGACCCGCTGGTCAAACCAGAGATGGTTTCAACAAAGGGAAGGCAGCCACTAACCCCTAGGGTGTTATTTAGCACTCTCACAGGAGACAGAACAGAACGCAGCAAGAGAGAAACTGAACCGCTACCTTCAGGGTTCGCTACTGAGTCAGACAACAGGTAACGCTCCAATAGCTCAAGTTGCCATAAAACACGCAGTTAAGTGTGAACAAGTCAAATAGCAAACGGTGGTGAGAAGTGGTATTGCAGAGAAGACTGGAATAAAGGCAGATGATGATGATTGTCAGAAGCTGAAGCGTCGTCAGAGACAAGCTAGAGGTCAGAAGCCAGTATCATATAGTAGGGTGGTACAGAGGATCAGACAGGTTCCGTAGTCGATGCAGGCAAACAGAATGGTCATACAGGCTGGGTCAAACACAGAAGATCAGAAAACAACACCTTAGCTACTACTGTTAGCAACTCAATGCTCAGGCAACTTCCTGGAAGAGGAAGCTGCTAATTAAACTTGAAACTCCGCCTCCAAGGGACGTGCTGGGATGCAGGAAGCACGCGCCCCTGGAAGTATAAATGCCAAGGTTTCTTGCAGGCACGCGTCTACCCATCTGGCGAAGGCAGCAGTGGACAGTGAGGCAGGAGATGCTGGGCATATGACACGTGAGACAGCGCAAGGTATGGCAGAAGGCCCAGGTCTAACAATAACTAAACTAAGCTGAGATAAGAGTCTAATCTATAGACAGATCTACAGGAGGCCATGTATTCAGTCACTTGTGTCTCCACAGATGGATCCAGGAGGAGTAATCCACCAGAGATGTCCACCGTCCTCTGTATTTCCAGGACTGTCCAGAGAAGAAGGTCCCAGAGAACCCTCAGGTAGATAGAGCTGAGCCCTATACATATAGGGGGTCCTGCAGTCATAGAGGGGTCATAGATTGTGGGGGTCTCTTATGTGGATCTGTTAGATTTCCCACCTGTCTGCTGTATTGTACTGAATTTTTACAGATGACAAATCAGGGGGAAGATCTGATTATTATTAAAGTGGAGGAGGAAGAAGACAGGATGATGGGCGATCCCCCGTGTAAGATTGAGGTCGAGGAGGACATTCCAGGAGATGTCACCACAGGTATGGAATCATGAATGGAGAAAGTGACCTCAGATTCTGTCCTTGGAGCCTTCAGGGCAGGAGGAGAATCTGATCTCCAGCTGCTGCTCTTTGATTGGAGATGTCCCCATCACATCATGAAGTGTTCCCCTTATCCAGCTGACGGTGATCTCTGATCAGATTCTTCTCTGATCCCGGCTGTTCCTGCAGGACATGACAGTCAGTCACATCCACACACCCACTGGGGATTATGCTGGCACAGCTTTTGTGTCTGTGCTATCATGATAAAATACAGTGTACATATACGCCATTGTGCAGAAATTACATGCTGCCAGTGACCTACATGTACCTCATTGTGCAGGAAAGGGTTAAGCACCATTTTGGGATAATTTGGATGTGGTTCTGGAGCGCCTAGAACATGTGACATAAAGTGTATCTCCATAAATTAGAATATTATTGAAAAGTTAATTTATTTTAGTAATTCGATCCAAGAAGTGAAACTGATATTCTATAGATTTATTCCAAACAGAGTGAGTATTTTCGGGAGTTGATTTCTTTTAACATTAATGATCATTGCTTACATCTAATGAAAACACAAAAGTCAGGATCTCAGAAAATTTGAATATTGTGAAAAAGTTCAATCTTGTACACTCATGGTGTCACACTCTAATCAGCTAATCAACACTAAACACCTGCAAAGGTTTCCTAAGCCTTTAAATGGTCCCTCCGTCTGGTTCAGTAGGCTACACAATTGTAGGAAAGACTGCTGACTTGACAGTTGTCCAGAAGACAGTCATTACCAGCCTCCCCAAGGAGGGAAAGCCACAAAAGGCCATTGCTAAAGAACTTGGCGTTTCACAGAGTGCTGTATCCGAGCTTATTCATGGAAAGTTGAGTGGAAGGAAAAAGTGTGGTAGAAAAGGTACACAAGCAACTGGGATAACCGCAGCCTTGAAAAGATTGTCAAGGAAAGGCCATTCAAGAATTTTGGGGAGATTAACAAGGAGTAGACTGCGGCTGGATTTCAAGAGCCACCACACACAGACTTGTCCAATACATGGGTTACAACTGTCGCAATCTTGGTGTCAAGCTACTCATGATCCAGGGACAACATCAAAAGGGTCTTATCTGGGCTAAAAAGAAAAAGGACTGGACTGTTGCACAGTGGTCCAAAGTCCTGTTTTCAGATTTTAACTTTTTTTTTTTTTTGTGAAAATCAGAGTCTGGATGGAAGAGTGGAGAGGCACACAATTCAAGCTGCTTGATGTCCAGTGTGAAGTTTCTAGTCAATGATGGTTTGGGGAGTCATGTCATCCGCTGGTGTTGGTCCACTGTGTTATTTCAAGTCCAAAGTCAGTGCGGCCGTCTACCAGGAAATTTTAGAGCACTTCCCTCTGCTGACAAGCTTTATGGAGATGCTGATTTCATTTTCTAGAAGGGTTTGGCAACTGCCCACACTGCCAAAAGTACCAACACCTGGTTTAATAACCACGGTATCACTGTGCTTGATTGGCCAGCAAACTCTCCTGACCGAAACCCCATAGAGAATCTAGGAGAGATACCAAATCAAAAAATGCAGACCAGCTGAAGGCCGCTATCAATGCATCCTTCCACAACACCTCAGCAGTGCCCCAGGCTGGTCGCCTCCATGCCACGCCACATTTATGCAGTAATTAATTTAAATGAGCCCCGAACAAGTGCATGCCTATACTGTACGCACTTTTCAGTACGTCTACAGTTCTGGCTTAAAAATCTTTTTCTAATTGGTCTTGTACAATATTCAAATTTTCTGGGATACTAACTTTTTGGTTTTCATTAGCTGTAAGCCATAATCATCAACATTATAAGAAATAAACACTTGAAAGAGATTACTTTGTGTAAAATTAATCTATAGAATATACAAGTTTCTCTTTTTGAATTGCTAAAATAAATTAACTTTTCGATGATATTTAATTTATTGGGAGGCACCTGTATGTTCAAAAAATAATTAATATAAAAGATATAAAATTCCACACAAACTGCTGCTGGAAACTAGGGTTGTTTCGATACCAAAATTTTGATTCGGTATCGATACCATAAAAAAGTATTGCGATACTCGATACCATTCGATACCACGCGAAAAAAATAAAATGCCAAAAAAAGCCGCGTGCATTACGCATTTTATGGAATGTCCGGCCCATAATACCACAGTCCTATCCTATTTTTTGGAGGGACAAGGCAACTAAAAGAAAATGGCGAATTGTGCAGTTTTTCTTTTCTTTTTTTTTTTTTTGTTTTATGGGCGTTCACCGCTTAAAAGAGGATTTTTTTAATAGTTTGGACTTTTGAGACGTAGCGATATGTAATATTTTATTTATTTATTGTTTATATATTTTATATGTAAAATTGGGAAAGGGCGTGATTTATACTTAATATTTTGGTGTACTTTTTTAACTTTTTTTTTTTTTTTTTTTTTTTTTTTTTACACTTTATTTATTAACTATTTCCCCCTCAGGGGCTAGAACCTGGGATCTTCTCATCCTATTCACCCTAATAGAGCTCTATCAGGGTGAATAGGACTTCACACTCTCCCTGCTGCCCTGTGCTCTGTGCACACAGCAGCAGGGAGCTGACTATGGCAACCAGGACTTCAGTAGCGTCCTGGTTGCCATGGTAACCGATCGGAGCCCCAGCATTACACTGCCGGGGCTCCGATCACTGCCACCAACGAGGAGGAGGTGAGGGGACCCTGTGGCTACTCCCACCAATGATTTTAATACTGGGTGGAGGGAGCAAGGGGGGATGGGGAGGGCGCACTGGCCACCAATGTATTTAATACTGGGGAAATGGGGGGGCGCACTGGCCACCAATGTTTTAATACTGGGGAAAGGGGGGGGACACTGGCCAATGTCTTTAATACTAGGGACGGGGGGGCGCACTGGCCACCAATGAGGAGTATCTCATATACATCTAATATACAAATGCAGGCAGCAGGAGCACATTGCCGGCACCCTGCCTGTGACAGGGCGCTGCGATCAGCGGTTAATTGCCGCGGATCGCAGAGCTCGGTCACAGGCAGGGTGCCGGCAATGTGCTCCTGCTGCCTGCATTTGTATAGTAAACATCACTCCTCATTGGTGGCCAGCGACCCCGCCTCCTCCTCCCGTCTCTCCTTATTGGCAGTGCTGCACAGGGGGAGGGAGAGACTGCTTCCTTCTCCCCGTGCTGTTGAGGGAACATGGCCACGCTGAGAGCAGCACGGCCAGGTTCTCTGTTACTGGGCTGTGCAGTAGCACAGCCTAGTATCGATAAAAGGCAAATCCCGGTATCGGATCGATACTGGGCTGAAAGTATCGAATGGGTATCGAAACTTCGATACCCAAAACAACCCTACTGGAAACTTTAGAGTATTCTGGCATGAGTTCTAGTGAGTCCACCAGCTTCATCAGATCTAAGATCCTGTTTAATAATGAATGGTGTTTATGTTAATACATGTGATGACAGATCCTTTAAAGTGCTGTATTAACCCTTAGAGGACCCTGAGATTTTCCATTTTTGCGTTTTCGTATTTCACTCCCTGCCTTACCATAGTCTTAACTTTTTTATTTTTCCGTTCACATAGCCTTATAAGGGATTATTTTTTTGTGGGACAAATTGTACTTTCTAGTGGCGCCATTTCCGGTTGCATAATATGTAGTGAGAAGTGGAAAAAAAAAATTCCAAATGGGGTAGAATTGGGAAAAAATGCAATTCTGAAAATGGTTTTTATTTTATTTTTTTACACCGTACACTATGCGTTAAAATTGACATGTTGTCTTCATTCTCCAGGTCAGTATGGGTACGACGATACGACACTTGTATAATTTTTCTTGCGTTTTAATACTGGGAAAAAAAATTAAAACCTTTGAGAATTTTTTTTAATTATAACCATATTCTAACCCCTATAACTTTTTTGTAGTTAAGTGTACAGGGCTGTGTGTGGGCTCATTTTTTGCGGGTGTTCTGTACTTTTCAGTGATAGCAATTTGAAGTGCGTGCGACTTTTTAATCACTTTTTAATAAAAAAAATTATTAAGGAGTTGAAGTGACAAAAAATGGCAAATTTGCTATTTTTATTTTTTCCCCATTACACCATTTGCCGTATGCCATTAATATTGTTATATTTTAATTCTATGGGCATTTTCGGATGCGGGGATGCCCATGTTTATTTGTTTTATTGGTTAAGTATTTTAATTTAAAGGAAAGGGATTTGAACTTATATATTTTTTTTGTCTTTATATGTGTAAAAACTTTTTTTTAACTTTTTCTTTTTTTTTACTTTTTTTTAAGTCACCCTGACTCTAACTGACAATCATTAGATTGCCCATTGTGTTCGTTTATGGCTATATAGCCATCATTGAACACTTAATTTTCAATTAATATTCAATATAACAATTTAGTACTGCCGCCTAGTTGCCTTTATTGAAGGGCAGAATGTGTTGGCACAGTGCAGAGCTTGTTGCCAGACATGGTCAGGTTTTCCTATTTTAGAGATTTATCAAGTCAAGATTTAAAGTCGCTACTAGTTGTTAATCAGGATCCTGGACTTAGTCAGAAGGTTATAGAAAATTTTAGTAGACTGGAATCTTAAGTATAGTTTTTTTTTATTTTTATTTTTTTTTAGCCAAAGTTAGGAGTGGATTTAAAATGAATGGATTTTATTTCACTTTCCTACTGGATCCACTTCCAGACTAACAGGCATGTTATAACTCTATCTTCTCTTTAGTTTTAAAAAATAATCACAAATTCCAATTTTTCTTTACAGAAATTGCCAGGAAGAATTCTGAAGAAAATGTCATGTTATCACTAGATACTGAAGATATCATGCAGCACTCTTCAGGAGAAAACTTAATTACCCTTAATTACCCTGTACATCCAGGACTTCACAGTACAGATTTACTAGATAATCCCCCTAATCATGAGGAATGTTCTGACCAATCATATATTGTAACCTCATGTACAGGTCAGAAAGGGGGTAAAAAGTTCGCAAAACGTTTAGGGCTTCCTACACATGGATTTCACGCAGGAGAGAAGCCATACTCCTGTTCAGAATGTGGGAAGTTCTTTACAGATAAATCAAATCTTGTTAAGCATGAGAGAATTCACACAGGAGAGAAACCATATTCATGTTCACATTGTGGTAAATGTTTTACACAGAAATCGAATCTTGTTACACATCAGAAATTTCACACAAGAGAGAAGCCATATTCATGTTTAGAATGTGGGAAATGCTTTACACATAAATCAAATCTTGTTACACATAAAAAAAGACACACCGGAGAGAAGCCATATGCATGTTCAGAATGTGGGAAATGCTTTACAAATACATCAGATCTTGGTAAACATGAGAGACGTCACACAGGAGAGAAGCCATATTCATGTTCAAAATGTGGGAAATGTTTTACACATAAATCAGATCTTGTTATACATGAGAGAATTCACACAGGAGAGAAGCCATTTTCATGTTCAAAATGTGAGAAATGTTTTATACAGAAATCAGATCTTGTTATACATGAGAGAATTCACACAGGAGAGAAGCCATATTCATGTTCAGAATGTGGCAAATGTTTTACACAGAAATCAAATCTTGTTACACATAAGAAAAGTCACACAGGAGAGAGGCCATATTCATGTTCAGAGTGTGGGAAGTGTTTTGGAAATAAATCAAATCTTGATACACATAAGAGACGTCACACAGGAGAGAAACCATATTCATGTTCAGAATGTGGAAAATGTTTTGCAGATAAGTCAGGTCTTATAAAACATGAGAGGAGAAGTCACACAGGGGAGAAGCCGTATTCATGTTCAGAATGTGGGAAATGTTTTACAGATAGATCAAGTCTTGTTAAACACGAACGAATTCACACAGGAGAAAAGCCGTATTCATGTTCACAATGTGGGAAAGGCTTTTCAGATAAATCAAATCTTGTTATACATGAAAAACGTCACACAGGAGAGAAGCGTTGACTTCTAACGTAATAAAATATTCTAATTAACTCCACCCACTTCTTTTGATACTGCGATGCATAGTGAGCTTGGTGATTATCGGAATTGGGCTAAAAGCGCACCCTGATATCACATGTTCTACTTGCCAGAATCACTGTCTCCAGATTGTGGTGCTCTAACAAAGTGCCAATTAATGGTGAATGGGAGTCCTTGGTGAGTAAAGTTAAAAGGCATGTCTGTCACATCAATGGATAAAGATATGGGGTAGCTGGATATAAGTTTCTTCTGTCTCCCACTTTTTTTTTTTCTCTCTTTCATCTCTCTTCTTTCTCTCTTCTGGGTGGCCTCGCTACAAAAATATTAGGGTACTTTACTTGCGTTGCTGGATTCCGGCAGGCAGTTCTGTCGCCGGAACTGCCTGCCGGATCCGGCAATCTGTATGCAAATGGATACAACTTGTAGACTGATCTGGATGCAGTCGACCAGAAAAACGGATCCGGTATTTATCCGGAAGACCGGATCCGTCAATGCGATAATTTTAATGCCAGCACTAATACATTTCAATGGAATTTAATGCCGAATCCGGCATTTCGGCAAGTGTTCCGGAATTTGGGACGGAGAAAATACCGCAGCATGCTGCGGTATTTTCTCTGGCCAAAAAACGTAAGAGGGACTGAACTGATGCATCCTGAACGGAATGCTCTCCATTCAGAATGCATTAGTATTAAACTGATCAGTTTTTTTCTAGTATTGAGCCCCTAGGACGGAACTCAATACCGGAAAAGAATAACGCTAGTGTGGAAGTACCCTTAGTGGGTGAGATATTTGTAATGTTTTGATTTGAAATAGATAATTTAGTGAATAATAAAGTACTAAAATATTCTAATTAACTCCACCCTCTTGTGTTATTATAAAGTGAACTGACTTATGGAGGGACACTTGTGCGGCTTTTAGGACTAAGGGAAAACAAGATTAACAATAGAAATCCACACTTCCCTTACATCCCTGACGTCCGTGTGACATCCATGTTGTATCCGTTTTTTTGCTGATCCATTGTAACAATGCCTATCCTTGTCCTCAAAACGGACAAGAATAGGACATGCTCAATTCTTTTGGCGGGGCTACGGAGCAGACATACAGATGTGGATAGCACACAGTGTGCTGTCCACATTTTTTGAGGACCCTTTGAAATGAATGGGTCTGCATCCTATCCGCAAAAAAAAGGTACAGACATGGAAAGAAAATATGTTTGTGTGCATGAGCCCTAAGAGGTAGAAACTGAACAAGTGGAATGGGCATGAACAAAGCTAGGGAGTTCTAACCCTCCAAAGGAAATGGAAATTGACTCTTTAATCCACTTGCTCAAGGCCTTAAAACTTTTTCCTGCGGCCTGAAAAATTGACTAAAATGTTCTAATCCTTCTTAAAATCCTGAGTTTTAGCCAAATAAATTGTAATACATCTAGCAATGTCTAGAACGGTTCAGACACAAAAACCGTGAGGGGAAATACTCTGATAAAGAATGGAACTTTAGGAGAGAAACCTGGAAGGAATCACAACAGTACCCTATCTGGTAGGTAGGAGTTGTACAGAGCGGCACAGGAGCTTGCAGTTTGTGTACCCTCTTAGCTGAGGTAATGGCGAACAAAAAGGTAAGTTTCAGAGACAGGAGCTCAAATAGAGCCAAGCATAAACATCTGATTGGAAGAAGTTTGCTCTTCCAGTAAATTCCAAGTGCCCTTTACAGTTGTCATGTCATGTCTTCCAGCCAGAGCTACCATCTGAGTGATCGACAGACTAATAAAGAGAGGGAGCACTTCTCCCACCCCCTGGGGTTGTGTTTCTATTTGCGAAGGACCTACTGCTCTAGAGGGTCGAAGACACCATAGAGCCTAAGGTACCGCTTCCACTGCGGCCCAGATAAGACCCAAAAACCTCATAAAGATCCTTATCAAGACCTGATGAAGACTGGAACTGTATTGCAATTGTCAACTTCTCTTGTCTTGCAGGAGTTAGGTATAGCCCCATGTGTATGGAGTCTTATGAACCCCAAAAACGATGAGGTGTAAGTAACGCCACACTGCATACACCAAGCAGAGCTGACATGAGCACCAAGTCAGCACATACCCGACACAGCTCTGTAATGGAATAGGAAAAAAGTTAAAGCACAGCACCACAAAAGGACCCAATTATATAAATAAAACACATGAAAAGGAGAAACTCCTCAAAAATCCAAAGCTAGGTAAACAAGCACTGCCCAAATTTTTTTCCTAAGAAAAGCATTAAAACTCCATGTGTTATGAAAGAAACTCAAGACAGTCTCCCTATTGATGACTTGTGTGAGAAGCGTCCCCATTCGGACTGTCATGAGGAAGAGATGCAGGAGACCCCCATGCATAGCCATAGCTGTGTTAATAATGGTAGTAGTAGTTGTAGCCACGTTGGAGGTGGTATAGGGAGCCACAGTGAAAGTGGCACTTTGGACAAATACACAGAAGGGAATCGTAAGGGAGCCAAGGAGTCCATGATGACATATCGCATAATAAAAGTGGTGATGATTAGAGATGAGCAAATTTTTCGGGAAAAATTTGGTTAGATCCGAATATATGCACAGCGAATTACGTTCGGAGGTGTGGAGGTGGCGGCAGCATCAGGAGGCCACAGAGTTGCACAGTGACTGAATTGCTCAATTACTGAAATACGTCACTAAAGGTTTTGCCACATATAATTGCAACAGTGAAAGCTGAATATATTTTGTTTTTCTACTGAAATACGTCACTAAAGGTTTTACCACATATAACTGCAAAAGTGAACGCTAAATATATTTTGTTTTTCTACTGAAATAATAACTGCAGAAGTGAAAAACGTATATATTTTTCGTTTTGTACTAAAATAGGACACTAAACTCTTTCACCACAAATAAATGCAACAGTGAAGTGTGTATATTTTTTTCCTTTTTGTACTGAAATAGGACACTGAACGCTTTCACCACATATAACTGCAGAAGTGAAATACGTATATATTTTTTCGTTTTGTACTGAAATAGGCCACTAAACGCTTTCACCACTTATAGATGCAGAAGTGAACTGCATATATAATTTTCTTTTTGTCCTGAAATAGGCCACTAAACGCTTTTACCACATATAGCTGCAGAAGTGAACTGAGAATATATTTTTCATTTTGTACTAAAACTGGCCACTAAACGCTTTTACCGCAAATAACTGCAACAGTGAACTGCGTATATATTTTTCTTTTTGTACAGGAATAGGCCACAAAACGCTTTCACCACATATAGCTGCAGAAGTGAACTGAGAATATATTTTTCTTTTTGTCCTGAAAAAGGTCATCAAACGCTTTCACCACATATACTGTAGCTGCAGAAGTGAACTGAGAATATATTTTTCTTTTTGTCCTGAAATAGGCCACCAAACACTTTCACCACATATACTGTAGCTGCAGAAGTGAACTGAGAATATTTTTATTTTTGTACTGAAATAGGCCACTAAACGCTTTGACCACAAATAACTGGAACAGTGAACTGCATATACATTTTACTTTTAGTACTGAAATACGTGACTAAACGCTTTTACCGCAAATAACTGCAACAATCAACTGCGTATATATTTTTCTTTTTGTACTGAAATATGCCACTAAACGCTTTCACCACATATAGCTGCAGCAGTGAACTGCGTATATATTTTTCTTTTTGTAATGAAATACGCCACTAAGCGCTTTCACCACATATAACTGCAGCAGTGAACTGCGTATATATTTTTCTTTTTTCACAGGTATAAGCCACTAAAGTCTTTTCAACATTGCACTTGCATCCCATGAACAAATTGCTGGAATGACAAAGCTGTATAATGGCTATTTGGATGCCCAAATTATCTTTCCCTGCACTTGTAAATCGCTTTTCTAGTACTGTCCCTATCGCCTTCTGACGTCTCTCCCTACACTAAAATGCTATGAAATGATTCCTCCCTATCTTTTCCCTGCACTTGTAAATCGCTTTTCTATCACTGTCCCTAGCGCCTTTTGACATACCTCCCTGCACTAAGATCCTGTAAAATTATTCCTCTCTATCCTTTCCCTGCACTTATAAATCCTTTTTTCATTTTTTTTTTTCACAAAGAGGTTTTTCCAACGTCTGTCCCTGCACTCAGAACACTGGAAAATGTCTGAATCCAAGATGGCCACCATCACAGGGCTGTGACATCACAGGGCTGGCTGGCTGCTGATTGGCTGCATCATGCATGTCAGTATCTGTGATCCCGCCTTCCCATACTTCCTTTCTCCATGTCCTCACACGTGCAGCAGCCATTTTAAGAAAAATGCGATTCGCATTACCACGAAGCGTGAGGAGATTCGAAATTTTTTCTGAAATTCAGATCAAATTCAACTTTGTACATGTAGTAGAGAAGAGAAAAAGTCCAGCACTAACATCATCGAATGAGGTCATGATTAAGGACAGGTGTGTCTGAAACGCGTAGACCGGGAGTGTGTTTTCCATGTGCCAAGGCAGAGCTGTCGCTTATTTTATGCAACTGAATAAAGGTAATTGGCTTTTTCATTCGATGATGTTAGTGCTGGACTTTTTCTCTTCTCTACTACATGTACAAGTCTTTGCTTGATGGTCCGTGCACTACAGTGGATTCGACTACAATCTTAGCAGGAGAGCTGGTTAACCCTTTATCTTGCAAATTCAACTTTGTCAGCTTTGATTCGCTCATCTTTAGTGATGATCATTGTGTGTTGGACAAGATCTAGGAGCCAATCGGGTTGACTTACTTCCTGCTTTAGCTAAAAAGCAAAGTAGAGATATGGAATCCTCAAGGTATTCCTGTCTGCTTTCTGCAAAGATCATGAGGTCATCTACATTCTGGAGAAACTGTGTATTTTCACCCCATCAGTATCTGATTTAGGGCTTCTGAAAATGCGGTGGGTGAAGTAGCTCTACCCTGTCGTAACATAGTCCAGCAGTATTAATTTCCCCATGTGTAAATGCTGGCCACTGTCTGTGGGATTCCTCCAGTGGAACTGGCAAGAATGCATCAGTTAGGTCTGTCACTTGGACCTTGGGGTCATTTGGTTCAACAACCTGTGAAGATTACGGACAATAGGAGTATCTATAACCATTCGCTTGTTCACTTTCCTTAAGTCATAGACAATTAGAAATTCATAATTAAATCACAGAAAAAAATATGCACCAAACGGATATGCCACTGACTATACTAGCTAGTCAAACAAGCAGATATTAAAAGCTGAGACTTTTGCCAATATATTCCTGTCAGGAACACATCGGAGCCCCTCATGCACCACGTCACGGTCTCTCAGCATGGCATGGGGTCCTACCACTATGCTGACTATGGTGTGAACACGGTCTGAAGGTGATGGAATACTGCTCACAGCCACGCTTCCACACAACCGCATAGCAGGACAACTAATGCAATGTGAATAAAATGGTCCATCAGATTTACGACTGCGAGTCACAATTAGTATTTTTAAGGTTAACGGAGGGGTGTCAGTGGAAATAATGAATAAAATCTATGGCAGCTTCAAGTTTCTGTAGATTTCATGGACAGCCAGAGGAAGCCCTATTAAAACCGGTGCAGCAGATGATGATCTTGATAAATCAGGGCCTTAGTATTGCCTAGTTTGTCATCTTACAGTGACTTTTCCTCAAACTCACCTTCCTACTGGGTATGCTTTTTCTGATCTTTGCAGATTTCATAGGCTACTCAAAATGCAAAGAGGAACAGGAAAAATATTAGTAAGAAAAACCCTTCTAAACAATACACATTAATCCACCGATGTGGAATATCACATGTGTCGATCACCAAGGCCACCAGGTCTGGAAATAGCTTGGGACACTTTAGATTTGAGGCCATGGATATATATATGCTCACACTACATACAAGTTGTTATAAAAACAGTGGAATACATGATAAAGTTCATACAGAATTCAAATAGAACAACTTAAGCTTCAGCTATACTGCTACATGTGTATATAGGTGTACATAACTCATAGGATATACAATGTTAGTACTGACCATTACAGAGCTAACATGCAGTTCTCTTAGTTTAGCAGAGCAGGCAGAAGCAGGAGCCCGCTCCGCTCAGCTAACCCTGGTATGGTAATCCTCCGGGGGGCACGGGAAGGAGCAGCAATATGTGCTCCTGCCCGTACTCACAGCGCTGCTGCCACCCATTCATAAAATGTGTAAAGAGAACTGAGGTTTGGGGGGTATGAACATATTGTGTAAATGGTCGCTATTTCTGGTCATATGGTGACAAGAGCACGCTTCTCTTGTGACGACTTTTAGTGGGTGCATGTCTACTTTCCCCTTCCCGCAGTCGCGACATCAAAAGACAAAAACTATCCAAAGTGGGAGAGCACTCCAAAACCTGCAGTTTGAATAGGTGGATTGATTCGCCCAGTCGTGTATCACATTTCTAGGTACATAATATGGACACATTTCGGGTCATACAGACGAAAACGGCCCTTTGGTAGGCTACAAAACAATAGACAAGTCTAATCATTTCATCATTTTAGGTACATGAACGTGATTAGGCAATCCACAAGCATGGCAGCAATTATAAGCTTGTGAACGACTGTAATGATAACAGGTCAAAGACTCCAATCAGGCACATAAAACATACTGGGGTGCCAAGGAGAAAACTAAAAACTATTGGAAAACATCAGAAGCACAAAAAATGGCTTGCTATCACACAATGCAGGGATTGGCAACCTTCGTCACTCCAGCTGCTGTGAAACTACAACTCCCAGCATGCACACTTGCACGGCTGTTCTTGTAACTCCCATAGAAGTGAAAAGAGGATTCTAGGAGTTGTAGTCTCTGAACTGCTAGAGTTACGGAGGTTGCCGATCCCTGACATCGTATGTCTGCAAATTTTAAAGAAAACCATGGGCAGTATTTATAGCATTGGGCATTTTTCAGATGAAACCCTGCAAGGGAAGGAAGTGATGTGATTCATTTATTATCACAAAAGGAAACTGAATATATCTTTCTCTTGAACACTATGGTACCCGATGGGTTAAATCTTGAGCTGGACATAAACTGCTTCCTTTGATGGAATTGAATAGATGAGTCCTTGAGGAAGCCATGAGGTGAACCCAGTTGCGTGTGGCATATGTGTTTTTATCATTTTATTAACCCCTTCCCGACCAGTGCCGTAATAGTACGGCGCAGCGGGACGTGACTTGCCGCCCAGCACCGTAGTATTACGGCGCTCTGATTGGGCGGGTGCAGGAACTGCGCCCGCCCGATGAGCTGCAGGGGACCGGCTGCTCCCGTTAGCCAGACCCCTGCTGTATGCGCCGGCATCGGTTAAAACACTGATGCCGACGCATTAACCCCTTCTAAAAAAAAAACTCCCCCTTCCCCTGATTTTATAATAAAAAATAGAAAAAACACACATATTATGTATCGCCGCGTCCGTAAAAACCGGCTCTATAAATATATTACATGATCCACCCCGTTCGATAAACACCATAAATAAAATAAAATAAAAACTGTCAAAAAAAGACAATTTTGTCACCTTATATAAAAAAAAGTGCAACACCAAGCGATCAAAAACGTGTATGTCCCACAAAATAATACCAATAAAACCGTCATCTCATCCCACAAAAAATGAGCCCCTACGTAAGAGAATCGCTCAAAAAAGAAAAAAAACTATAACTTTCAGAACATGGAGACACTAAAACAATTTTTTTTGTTTCAAATATGCTATTATTGTGTTAAAGTGAAATAAATAAAAAAAGTATACATATTAGGTATCGCCGCATCCGTAACAACCAGCTCTATAAAAATATCACATGACCTAATGCCTCAGGTGAACACAGTAAAAAATAAAAAGCCATTTTTGTCACCTTACATTACAAAAATTGCAACACTAAGCGATCAAAAAGGCGTATACGCCATAAAATAGTACCAATCAAACAGTCACCTCATCCTGCAAAAAATGAGACCCTACCTAAGAAAATCGGTCAAAAAAGAAAAAAGCTTTAGCTCTCAGACTATGGAGACACTAAAACATTTTTTGGGGGTTTCAAAAATGCTATCATTGTGTAAAACTTAAATACATAAGAAAAAGTAGGCATATTAGGTATTGCCACGTCCATAACGATCTGCTCTATAAAAATATCACATGACCTAACCCCTCAGGTGAATGCTGGAAAAATAAATAAATAAAAACTGTTCCAAAATTACCAATTTTTTGGTCACCTTGCCCCATAAAGTGTAATAATGATTTATCAAAAAATCATATGTACCAGAGGGATATTCACATACTTAGCCACACACGGCCCATTCAAGCTGATTAAGGTTGAGCGCCCCGACGCTTACGTCTATTTTTCATCCAGAGTTGCACTTTAGGTCTGTGATATGTGTATGCTATACCATTTAAAGAATGTGAAGTCCTCACTTTTATGTTTTGTACATTTAACCGCCTGCGAGTGGATTACCTTTCTATCTATCATACAGTTATCTTGTCTCAATAAAAAGAGATTTATGAAAAAAATCATATGTACCCAAAAATGGTACCAATAAAAACATCAACTCTTCCTGCAAAAAACAAGCCCCTGCACAAGACGATCGGCATAAAAATAAAAAAATAAGGCATTCAGAAAATAGAGACACAAAAACATAATTTTTTTCAAAAATGCTTTATTATGTAAAACTGAAACAAAGTAGACATATTTGATATCATCGTGTCCGTAACAACCTGCTCTATAAAACTAGCACATGATCTACCCTGTCAGATGAATTTTGTAAATAATAAAAAATGTGCCAAAACAGAGAGCAATTAAAAATCATATGTACCCCAAAATAGTACCAATAAAACTGGCACCTTATCCCCTAGTTTCCAAAATGGGGTCACTTTTTGGGCATTCCTACTGTAAAGGTGCATCAAGGGGGCTTCAAATGGGACATGGCATCTAAAAACCAGTCCAACAAATTCTGCCTTCCAAAAATCATATGGCGTTCCTTTCCTTCTGCGCCCTGCTGTGTCAGTTTACGACCACATGTCGGATTTGCAAAAAATGGCCTGGGCAGGAAGGTGAAAACTGGCCCCGGGGCTAAAAGGGTTAAAAACCTTTTTTATTTTTTTTTACACATATTTTTATTTAATGCATCAATATAGAATACAAAGTACAAGTACAGCAAGTAAGTCATACAGGGTAGATCAAGATGCATCATTTTTTATAATATCAACAGCAAGTCAAAACCATACCGCCCCTCCCTCCCCGTAACATAGAGCCTCGGAGTTGTGACCATCACCGTCCCTTGGGTCCAACAATGTGATATCCTTAACTTTTTGCACATCAATTCCCGACTGTTCTCGGGTCTCTCAAGACACTATACATTCTATAGATTATGTTCCGATCCTACCTTCAGCTTCCCCAATTTTCCCCTCAGGTCTTCTCTGGCATACCATTCGGTATATTGAAAAGTTTTCATGAGATTGTTAATTTCAGGTTGTGTAAGGTGTTTTACAATAAAGGTCTTCCATTTGCGAAAGAACCTTTGTCTTCTTGTCTTTGTGTTGTTCGGTGTCAAGTTTATCAATATACATTACATGAAATAATTGGGATTTGATCTTATGTATTGTTGGCAATCCTGGTACTAACCAAGTTTGTAAAAGGCCTCTCAAAGACACCAAGAGCGCTACATCTACCACCAATTGGGCTGGAAAAGGGTTGTCAAATATGTGAAACAGAAAAGTTTCTGGGGTGAAATTAAGTCTAATATCCCAGGTATCTGATATCCACCCAGAAATCTTTCCCCAAAAGTCTTGTATAAGTTTGCACTGAAATATACCGTGTGCTAAGTCCGCTCCCTCCAGCCCACACTTTGGGCAAGCTGTTAAAAAACTGAGAAAGCATATATGAGTAGATAAAAGTAGAGAAACTGTTGATATGGTAGGGAGTGAGCTTTACTGGTGTCAAATTTGGCACACAGTTCCGAAAAGGTAAGGTACCTGTTCTCCGAAATGTTTAAGAGATCTGCAAATGTTCTCACTCCCTTGGCTCTCCAGATTGTAAACAGTTTGTTCCGTGCGCCCTGAGGGAATTCCGGGTGGCGCCAAAGCTCCATGTCTCTTGATGCCAGATGGGATCTCCTGGCCAATTTGCGTACCTCCCTCCAGGCTACCTGCGTGTCCCTAACAATGACTAAGTATTTCAACGGTGAGGGTAGGGCGCTCCTCCTGGAATATAGTATATTAATTAGTGGCCATTCAACAGATAATTGTTGCTCCAAGTGATAATTTGAATAGTAGCTCGTTTGCTGAACCCAATCAATACAGTGCCTGAAAAGACAGGCCAAATTATACAGTCTTAAATTAGGGACATTTAACCCTCCCCAACATCTTGTTAACATTAGCTTAGATAGAGCAATGCGCGGTTTCTTCCCAGCCCACAGGAAAGAGACAAAAGCTGATAGAATGTGAGAGACGTCTGAGTGTTTTAGGAGAAGTGGGAGCGTTTGTAACGGACATAGCAACCTTGGGAAGCAGGTCATTCTGAGTAGATGGCTTCTGCCTGTCAATGAGAGCGGAAGGTTATTCCACCTTTTAAGGTCTTTAATGATGGACTGGAATAAGGGGGTGTAATTTAGTGAGTAAAGAGTGTTAGTCGTTTTCCCAATTTTTATGCCCAGGTAGGTAAGACAGGTCGGAGACTGACAGTTGTGAACAAGTGGAGGGTAGTTTGCCTTTAAGGGAGGATGTCCCTAGAGGTAGTAACACACACTTGTCTGTATTAATCTTAAAACCTGAAACTGGGCTAAAAGATTGCAGAAGCTGGAGTATTTTTTCCAGGTCCACAATCGGGTCTGCCAGAAAAAGGAGGAGATCATCAGCGAATAGTGAGGTGCGGACCTCGTGTCTGCCCACCCTAATACCTTTAAAAATGTCCCTGGTGGGTGCCCTTCATGCAGTCTGAAAGGGGCGGACAAGAAACCCGGTATCGCCACCCTTGCCATTGGGGAGGAGTATAAGGCCAAAATATAGTGTCTAAAAGGGCCCACAATGTGCATCCTATCCATCACCCTCCCAAGCCAGTCCCATCGCACATTGTCAAAAGCCTTCTCTGCATCAATCGCCAGCAGAAAAGGTAATAAACAAGTTCCCGTTCTCCACTGTACCTCATCGAGCACCAATTTAAGGTCTACATTAATTAATAAAATAGGGCGATATGAGGAGGGCTTTAGCGGGTCTTTCCCCGGTTTAGGGATCAATTTTACACATTGAGCACCAATTTAAGGTCTACATTAATTAATAAAATAGGGCGATATGAGGAGGGCTTTAGCGGGTCTTTCCCCGGTTTAGGGATCAATTTTATATAAGCTAAGTTGTCAGATGGCGATCCACCCAACAGGTCATTGAATACTTTTGTAAGTGGGTCCCCTACATCATCTCCCAATAGCTTATAGAATTCCCCAGAGTAGCCAACTACTGTGCAGGTGTAGTTTCTTAATGGCTAATAGTGTTTCCTGCTCCGTGATAGGCCCGTTTAATGCGTCTACTTGTCACTGCGAAGGGGATAGAAGTGAGGTGCAGCGCAAGAAGAAAAAAAAAAATCTCTTAGAATAGAGACCATTTTACTCGGTTCATTATGTGTGACCCCTTTTTCATCCGCTAGACTGAGGATGTGCTGCTGTTGTCTGGAGTTTTTAATTAAGGAGGACAGTAGTCTCCCCGATTCGTTGCCTAACCGGAAAAATTTTGCCTCCGCATGTGACCTGTCTAGCTGTTCCTTCCTCTCATACCATATCTCATATTCCCTCTTCGCTTCCTGCCATGCCAGTTTGTGGGATTCGTTGGAAAGTGAAATATATCTGGTATATGTCCTACGTAGGGACTGGCTCATCTCTCGTAATTTCTGTGCTACCTTCTTCTTCAAGCCCCTTACATATGCAATAATCTGGCCTCTGAGGACCACTTTCGCTGTGTTCCAAAATTTCAGGTGGTCATCAACATGAGATATATTGTCTTGTTTAATCTCTAGGTACCACCCTTTCAATATATCTTTAAACTGTTCGTCTGCGTATAGATAGGATGGAAAACGCCAGAGGAAATCTGATCCTCTGGGGTGTTTTTCTAAGAGGTTGATTGAGATAGGAGCATGATCTGAGATAATCAGGTCGTGTATCAGTGGATCTGTCATTCTATATTGAAGGTTGCTAGGTACAAAGAAATAGTCAATCCTTGACCATGAAGTGTGGGCATGAGAGAAGAAGTTAAAGTCCCTGTCTATTGGATGTGTCAGTCCCCAGATGTCAACCATAGTTGACACCACCTACCCTCATCGTCACCAGATGAGTCAAGCATGGTATATGCCAGGTTTTTATGCAGCAATACCACCACTCCCGCCTTTCTATTAACAGATGCTGAGCCTAATACCTTCCCCACCCATAGTTTTTCCAGTCTAGTGAAATCTTCCCTCAACAGGTGTGCTTCCTGCAGAAGGGCGATATCTGCTTTTAGATGTTTCAAGTGTCTCAAGATCTTAGTGCGCTTGTGTGGGGAGCGCAACCCCTTAACGTTCCAGGATACTATACGCATCTACCGGTGATAATATCCTATATAGGGTAATAAGGACATATGATGACGGACACGCTCAGAGGCCCCTAACTTTACCCAACCATTCTTACTGAAGGTCACTTCTAACTAGTAATAAAACAATAATCAACAAAGTCAGAGATCTTTCTATGATTCCCCAAGACCTAGTCTTAAACACTTTTCTAGACTTCACTTTTTTCCTCATGGAAGAGAAGCAAGATTCAGCAATATACACTCACCTAAAGAATTATTAGGAACACCATACTAATCCGGTGTTGGACCCTCTTTTGCCTTCAGAACTGCTTTAATTCTACGTGGCACTGATTCAACAAGGTGCTGATAGCATTCTTTAGAAATGTTGGCCCATATTGATAGGATAGCATCTTGCAGTTGATGGAGATTTGAGGGATGCACATCCAGGGCACGAAGCTCCCGTTCCACCACATCCCAAAGCTGCTCTATTTGGTTGTGATCTGGTGACTGTGGCGGCCATTTTAGTACAGTGAACTCATTGTCATTTTCAAGAAACCAATTTAAAATGATTCGAGCTTTGTGACATGGTGCATTATCCTGTGGAAGTAGCCATCAGAGGATGGGTACATGGTGGTCATGAAGGGATGGACATGGTCAGAAACAATACTCAGGTAGCCCATGGCATTTAAACTATGGCCAATTGGCACTAAGGGGCCTAAAGTGTGCCCAGAAAACATCCACCACACCATTACACCACCACCACCAGCCTGCACAGTGGTAACAAGGCATGATGGATACATGTTCTCATTCTGTTTACGCCAAATTCGGACTCTACCATTTGAATGTCTCAACAGAAATCGAGACTCATCAGACCAGGAAACATTTTTCCAGTCTTCAACAGTCCAATTATGGTGAGCTTGTGCAAATTGTAGCCTTTTTCCTATTTGTAGTGGAGATGAGTGGTACCCGGTGGGGTCTTCTGCTGTTGTAGCCCATCCACCTTAAGGTTGCGCGTGTTGTGGCTTCACAAATGCTTTGCTGCATACCTCGGTTGTAACGAGTGGTTATTTCAGCCAACGTTGCTCTTCTATCAGCTTGAATCAGTCGGCCCATTCTCCTCTGACCTCTAGCATCAACAAGGCATTTTCGCCCACAGGACTGCCGCATACTGGATGTTTTTCCCTTTTCCCACCATTCTTTCTAAACCCTAGAAATGGTTGTGCGTGAAAATCCCAGTAACTGAGCAGATTGTGAAATACTAAGACCGGCCCGTCTGGCACCAACAACCATGCCACGCTCAAAATTGCTTAAATCACCTTTCTTTCCCATTCTGACATTCAGTTTGGAGTTCAGGAGATTGTCTTGACCAGGACCACACCCCTAAATGCATTGAAGCAACTGCCATGTGATTGGTTGACTAGATAATTGCATTAATGAGAAGTAGAACAGGTGTACCTAATAATTCTTTAGGTGAGTTTACATCAGGTTTCCAGGTACACCCTCTAACCCAAGCCACATGTACATTATGTCAGTGTCCATCTTAGGTTCCTCATGGCCAGATATGAGGTCGGCGACCGCCGGTCCCAGCTCCCCAGTGCCACACTTGTGTGGCCTTGGCAGTACATTTTTAAGGCGAGTTCCCACTGGGACCCCCATTTGTCCAGCCCAACCCGTTTCGTTCTTTACAGTTAACACAAGGTATTCAGAAGCAGGCAATATGGCTGAGTGAGGACCTGGTCTGCGCAGCAGGTAAAAATACAGTGGAGAGAAAGTTCAAACATTTAAACTAGAACATATGTGTGAACCTTAAAACAAGGAGAGGTTTTCTGGCAAGTTCCGCACTGCCTCGACCATATGTCGGAGGTTGCAGTTTACCCCAGGGTCTTCGTGTCCCTGATGATCGAAAACGTCCCAGAGCCGCCGGGGGTCCCCCGTATGTCATGGGGATCTGGTGTAGTCGTCAGGCAAGTCATCCATCCCCGGTCATCGGTTTCTGAGCCGTTCCTCGTTTATTTCTCCAGGCGATGCCGACAAGGCGACTCCTGCAGGTATCCGAAGCGGACTCTCTTTACTCCTCATGTCTCGGTTCCTGAAAGGGGCTCCAGCAAGGCGCAACCTGGAGCCCTCTGCAAGCAGGTCTGATGCCTCCCCAAGACGGTTGTATAGGGAGGAGGTGACATAATGGTGAAAGACTGTGAGAGAAGCCGGATAAAGTAGTGCAAATTTCACCTTGATACAGTGCAAGTGGGAGCATATTGGAGAGAAGGCCTTTCTTCTCTTGGTGACCTCCACGGAGTAGTCCCCAAACAATAATATCTTAGAGCCGCGGATGGTGAGTGGTTCTTTGCGGGTCTTGAAAGCTCGAAGTATGGCTTCTTTGTCTTTGTAAGTCCAGGAAGCGCATGATAACCTGCCGTGGTCTGTTAGGCTGGCCTGCGCTATCTCGCGTGTTAGGGCCTACTCTATGAGAGCATTCTACTCTGCAATGGCGCGCATGTCCCAGAGCCTGAGGCAAGTCTTGTTCGCATATGGTAAGTAATTCTCCTAGCGGCACAGACTCTAGGAGGCTAATTTTACGTAAATTGTTCCACCTGGACCTGTTTTCGAGGTCCTCCAATTTGTCCCACAGTCGCTTGTTGTCCGCCAGTGCCTCCTGCAGTTTCTGTAGGATGGACTCTGTAGTGTCCTCCACTACCTGAATTTGTGTCTCTGCCGCCTCCAGCCGCGTGTCATTGCACTGCTTCTTGCAGTTGTTGCATCAGATTTGCCATGGAGGAGGCCAAAGTGTCCCAAAGATCAGGGGCTAGGTGTGTTGCCACTTCTACAGCTAGGGCTTTATAGTCGATATACTTGACCATCTGGTCCATATTTTGTGTTAATGTACCTCCATATCTTGCGGAACTCCGACAGGATTCGTCTCTTCAGTCTCTGCTAGTTGTAAGTCCACCTCCTCGTGCTTGGACGCCATGTCTGAAGACGCCAAGTCGTCTTGCAGGGAGGCTGCTGGAAGCTTGCCTTTAAGTTTTTTGCCCATGTTGACGATAAACCGGTCCATGCACCGGTGTGGAATCACTGGTGGGCTCCACCAATATGTGGATTTGCTGGGTGCTGGCAGAGTCAGTTGTGGTGGCGGGTGACCGGAGAGCTCTCTCACTCTGCATCTTCACATGGAGGCGCCGGAACCGGAAGTCTCTAAAGACCTTTTTTTAACTCTTGCAATTTTTTTGTGTTTTTCACTCCCCATCTTCCCAAAGACTTAACTTTTTTATTTTTTCATTTACATTGCCTTATGAGGACTTTTTTTTCTCGCAGGACAAGTTGTACTTTCTAATGTAACTATTTCATATGATGTAGTGGGGAGCAAAAAAACTCCAAATGGGGTGTAATTGGAAAAAAACGCTAGTTTTTTTGTTACGGTGTTCCCTGTGCATTAAAATTGATCTGTCACCTTCACTCTCCAGGTCTGTACAATTACAACAATAGCACACTTATATAGTTTTTCTTGCATTTTAATTCTGAAAAAAAAAAAAATTTGAAAAAAATGTATTTTTCTTTTCATTGCCATATTCTGAGCCCTATAACTTTTTGTAGTTATGTGTATGGAGCTGTATGAGTTAGCGGATAACACAGCAGAAATGTGCATGCAGCAGTTCTGAACAGTCTATATTGCACTGTGATGCTCCCAGATAGGTTAGTTGCTGTTCCCCACTCACTTTTCTGGATGTGGAACCTCTTTCATCTTTGTTTTTTGATTCTGTGTGCAGAACGCTGAATCTGCATTTGCTTTCAAAATGGCAGTGCCCTCTCACTTTTGGCAGGGTCTAGCTCCCTTTTCCTTCCCCCTGGAACCTATAGGCAGCCGCTTTGGTTCCTTTGAATAGGCGGGTCATCAGTTTTCCCGCTCCAAGTGGGGCATCCACGGCAGTTTTCCCGCACAGAGTGGAACATTGCTAACGGAGATGGTGCAAAAAAAATTCCAGTCTTAACCTTTTATGGACTGGTCAGGTGCAACTTGTTTAGCACAGATGTCAATTTACTGAGAGCAGGCAAGGATGGCAAAATTACTGATGCACAGTACAATGATGTCTCTTTGCAGCCGCACTCGTGAGAGTTCACAAGTTGGTGCAGAGGCAATATTCTGTTCATGATGCCAGTTTATGCAGGGACCACATGAGAGGGGAGAGGACTGGAGAAGTAGTTAGAATGGTTGCTGTAGTTACTCACTCTATCACTCCCTTGGGCACACCTTTTTCTCTATCCTGCCTGATGGTGGTTTGGGGTGCCCTTGATGGTGATAAGTGCTGTAAGATGCAAGGCAGGGTTCCCCTGAAGCATGGAGACAATGATGAGGCTGGGTTTGGTGCAAGAAGTCCACTGTACTTTACTGAAACAATTCAATATATTGTTCACATAGGCAATGTACAGGTTAAATGCAGTCTTTAAAGTTGCCAGATATCTTTAATTAGGCTGTACAATCTGTCCTTTCCTAGCTTAAAGGGTTGCACTCTCTCGCTCCCTCTATATATATGTTCCCAGTATCCACAAAGGAATACAGTCTATGAAAGGAGGGCCCTTTCAGTCCTTTTGTTATAATGGGAAGCCTGGAGTTTATTGTTCCCACCAATATGCAGATAAGTCTGTAACCTTGATATAAGTGCATTACCTTTCTCTAAAAATTCTCTGCAATCCTCCTTATATGGCTGCTTAGCTTTCTGCAGTTTTTTAATACCTGGCACAGATATTGTCAATGTGTTGCTTTTTAATCCATAAGGTGAGAGGTCCTCCCTGTCAGTTCTGCTGTTTTTTGATCTGCAGCTCACACTAGGTTGATAGTTAAGGGATAGTGCTGGCCCTACCTAGCAACAGTAGCTAGAAACTCCCCTATCCCTCTCCATATACAGCCTATGGGACATATAATGCACAAAATACAGTGATATTAACACTTGCAGTAAGGACATTGCACCTACAAAGCATTTTTCACATATAAAAAGTCAAAACGATTTCTCTTCTGTGTGACTTCTCTGATGTGTAACAAATGTTGATTTATCTGTAAAGCATTTACCACATTCATAGTATAGCTTCTCTACTTTGTGAATTCTTTCATGCGCAACAAGATTTGATCTGTCTGCAAAACATTTTCCACATTGTGAACATGAATATGGTTTCTCTCCTGTGTGACATCTGCCATGTATAACAAGATTTGTTTTATCTGCAAAACATTTCCCACATTCTGAACACGAATATGGTTTCTCTCCTGTATGAATTCTCTCATGTCTAATAAGATGTGATTTCTGTGTAAAAGATTTACCACATTCTGAACATGAATATGGTTTCTCTCCTGTGTGACTTCTTTCATGTCTAACAAGATTTGATTCACCTTTAAAACATTTCCCACATTCTGAACATGAATATGGTTTCTCTCCTGTGTGACTTCTGCCATGTGTAACAAGATTTTTTTTATCTGCAAAACATTTCCCACATTCTGAACACGAATATGGTTTCTCTCCTGTATGAATTCTCTCATGTCTAATAAGATGTGATTTCTGTGTAAAAGATTTACCACATTCTGAACAGGAATACTGTTTCTCTCCTTTGTGACTTTTCTCATGTCTAACAAGATTTGATTCATCTATAAAACATTTCCCACATTGTGAACATGAATACGGCTTCTCTCCTGTGTGAATTCTCTCATGTGTAACAAGACTTGATTTGAGTGTAAAAAAATTCCCACATTGTGAACATGAATATGGCTTCTCTCCTGTATGACTTCTATCATGTCTAATAAGACTTGATTCATCTGTAAAACATTTCCCGCATTCTGAACATGAATACGGTTTTTCTCCTGTGTGAATTCTCTTATGTCTAACAAGACTTGAATCATCTGTAAAACATTTCCCACACTCTGGACAAGAATATGGCTTCTCTCCTTTGTGACGTCGCTCATGTTTAATAAGATGTGATTTCTGTGTAAAACATTTCCCACATTCTGAACATGAATATGGTTTCTCTCCTGTGTGAATTCTCATATGTGTAATAAGATGTGATTTGTTTGCATAACTTTTCCCACATTCGGAACATGAATACGGCTTCTCTCCAGTGTGAATTCGTTCATGGTTAAGAAGACTTGATTTACCTATAAAACATTTACCACATTCTGAACATGAATATGGCTTTTCCCCTGTGTGAATTCTCTCATGTGTAACAAGTTGTGATTTATTTGTAAAACATTTCCCACATTCTGAACATGGATATGGCTTCTCTCCTGTGTGAATTCTTCTGTGTATAGAAAGACCTGAGCGGTTTCTGAACTCTTTACCACAGAGGAACCTTTTACCCCCTTTCCGACCTCTAATTGTGGTAACAATCTGTGATTGGTCAGGAGAAGGTTCCTCGTGATTACTGGAATTATATGATAGATCTGCACTGTGAAGTCCTGAATGTACATTAAGTTTAATGAGATTTTCTCCTGAAGAGCGCTGCATGATATCTTCATCTTCTGCTTTATAATTTAGTGATAACATAAAGTTTCCCTCAGAATTCATACAGGGATTTTCTGTGAAGATAAAAATTGGAATCTGTGATTTATTTTCAAACTACATAGAAGACAAACATATAACATTCCTATTAGTTTGGAAGCTAATAATTTTGATTCTACTCCTTGTTTTTGGTTAAAAAAATGCACATCATTCCAACCTAACAAAGATCTTTATATAATACTCGGACAAGGTCCAGGAATCTACACTCAGTCACCACTTTTATTACACACATAGAAACATAGAATGTGTCGGCAGATAAGAACCATTTGGCCCATCTAGTCTGCCCAATATGCTGAATACTATGGATAGCCCCAGGCCCTATCTTATATGGAGGATGGCCTTATGCCTATCCCATGCATGCTTAAACCCTTTCATTGTATTTGCAGCTACCACTTCTGCAGGAAGGCTATTCCATGCGTCCACTACTCTCTCAGTAAAGTAATACTTCCTGATATTACTTTTAAACCTTTGCCCCTCTAATTTAAAACTATGTCCCATTGTAGCAGTTTTTCTTCTTTTAAATATTCTCTCCTCTTTTACCGTGATGATTCCCTTTATGTATTTAAAAGTTTCTATCATATCCCCTCTGTCTCTTCTTGCTTCCAAGCTATACATGTTAAGGTCCTTTAACCTTTCCTGGTACGTTTTGTCCTGCAATCCATGTACTAGTTTAGTAGCTCTTCTCTGAATATCCTTCTGCAGATCTGGTCTCCAGTACTGCACACAATACTCCCAATGAGGTCTCCCTAGTGCTCTGTAGAGCGGCACGAGCACCTCCCTCTTTCTACTGTTAATGCCTCTCCCTATACACCCAAGCATTCTGCTGGCATTACCTGCTGCTCTATGACATTGTCTGCCCACCTTTAGGTCGTCTGATATAATGACCCCTAAATCCCTTTCCTCAGATACTGAGGTTAGTACTGTATCACTGATTTTATATTCTGCTCTTGGGTTTTACGCCCCAGGTGCATTATCTTGCACTTATCGACATTAAATTTTAGTTGCCAGATTTTTGACCATTCCTCTAGTTTTCCTAAATCCTTTTCCATTTGGTGTATCCCTCCAGGAACATCAACCCTGTTACAAATCTTTGTGTCATCAGCAAAAAGACACACCTTACCATTGAGGCCTTCTGCAATTTCGCTGATAAAGATATTAAACAATATGGGTCCCAGAACAGATCCCTGAGGTCCCCACTGGTAACAATACCATGGTCTGAATATACTCCATTGACTACAACCCTCTGTTTTCTGTCCTTCAGCCACTGCCTAATCCATTCAACAATATGTGAGCCCAAGCTCAAAGACTGCAGTTTATTGATAAGCCTTCTATGTGGGACAGTATCAGAAGCCTTACTAAAGTCCAGATAAGCGATGTCTACTGCACCTCCGCCATCTATTATTTTAGTCACCCAATCAAAAAAGTCAATAAGATTAGTTTGACATGATCTCCCTGAAGTAAACCCATGCTGTTTTTATCAATCAACCCATGGGTTTTTAGATGTTCCACAATCCTCTCCTTGAGTATGGTTTCCATTAATTTCCCCACTATTGATGTCAGGCTTACTGGCCTATAGTTGCCCGATTCCTCTCTACTACCTTTCTTGTGAATTGGCACAACGTTTGCTAATTTCCAATCTTCTGGGACGACACCTGTTACCAGTGATTGGTTAAATAAATCTGTTAATGGATTTGCTAGTACACCTCTAAGCTCTTTTAATAGCTTTGGGTGTATCCCATCAGGCCCCTGTGATTTATTTGTATTAATTTTAGACAGCTGACTTAGAACCTCTTCCTCTGTAAAGACACATGCATCAAAGGATTCATTAGTCTTCCTCCCTAACTGAGGTCCTTCTCCTTCATTTTCCTTTGTAAAAACTGAACAGAAGTATTCATTGAGGCAGTCAGCTAGTTCTTTATCCTCTTCCATATACCTTCCTTCTTTTGTTTTTAATTTGGTAATTCCTTGTTTTAATTTCCTTTTTTCATTTATGTATCTGAAGAATGTCTTATCACCTTTTTTCACTGACTGAGCTAATTTCTCTTCTGCCTGAGCTTTAGAAGCTCTTATAACTTGCTTGGCCTCTCTCTGCCTCATCTTATAGATTTCCCGGTCATCCTCGTTTTGGGTGTTTTTATACTTACTAAATGCCATCTTTTTGTTTTTAATGATTTTGGCCACTTCTGCTGAGTACCACAGTGGTCTCCTCCTTTTTTTGCTTTTACTGACAAGCCTAATGCACTTTTCTGTTGCCTTCAGTAGGGCCAATTTTAAGTACTCCCATTTCTCTTGGACTCCATTGAAATTGTTCCAGTCTGATAGGGACTCGTATACCACTGATCTCATTTTAGAAAAGTCTGTTTTCCGAAAATCTAAAACTTTTGTTTTTGTGTGGAGTGACTCAGTCACTGTACTTATAGTAAACCTCACTGACTGGTGATCACTGGATCCTAAGCTTTCCCCTACAGTGATATCAGATACCAAATTGCCATTTGTGAACACCAAATCTTAAATGGCCTCCTTCCGGGTTGGCTCCTCAAGAAGGACAAACATTTGTCTGGCAATTTGCCTTCTGCCAACAAATGTCAGCATGTCTGAGGACCCAGTTCTTTCAGTCACCACCCCACACTTGGTTGGTCACAGGGGCATTGCTAGGCTGAAACATTTGGGGCCTGGGCCCCGTATGTTTTGACCCAGACCCTAAATGTACTGCCTGCCAGGCAGATACAACTGTATTGCCATCCCCAGGACCACAATACAATTGAATCTAATGCACTGCGAAATCTGAAGGACCTGTGATGACATCACAGATCATGTGATCAGTGCAAAAGGCAGGGGTTGAGAAGGACCTGCGATGATGTCACCATCATGTGACCAGTGCAGGAGAGGATAGCAGTGATGAGGAAAAGTCCTGGAGAAGAAGCTGTGGTGAGGTCTGCTACATGAGGAGAGGTAAGTGAAGGGAGAGGCAGAGCAATGCTAGGAGTTGCGGGTATTTAACTGGGACTGTATGTTAGGGCTGAAGGGAGGGGTGTTATCATGGGACTGAATGTTCAGGAGTGAAGTTATTTACATGAGGCTGCATGTTAAAGGCGGCTGTGGGAGGGGGTGATGTTATTTACATAGGATTATATGTTGGAGAGGGCTGTGGGAGGGAGTGGTATTATTTACATGGGACTGTATATTGATGGTGGCTGGGGGAGGGGTGATGTTATTTACATGGGGCTGTATATTGATGGTGGCTGGGGGAGGGAGTGATTTTTTTTTTACATGGGACTGTATATTGATGGTGGCTGGGGGAGGGGGTGGTTATTTACATGGGACTGTATATTGATGGTGCCTGGGAGAGGGAGTGATGTTATTTACATGTGACTGAACGTTTAGGAGTTGATGTTGTTTACATGGGACTGCATGTTGAAGGTGGCTGGGGAGTGGGTGATGTTATTTACATGGGACTGTATATTGGAGGAAGCTGTAGACAGAGAGGGATGGTATTTACATGGGACTGTATATTGGAGGTGGCTGGAGAGATGAGTATTAGGGAGCCCCGCGAGCAGCAGAAGGTCCGGCCGCAGCACGGCAAACATGCCAAGAGGTGGGCTGAAAAAAAAAACTACAGCATGCTACAGCTTCATAGTGAATGGGGCTGGAGCGGACTTCCCGGGGCACGGTGCACTCGCGGTAGCACAGATCCGTCAGGCTGTTGTCCCACCGGAGAAGGCTAGCGCTAGTGTGAAAGTAGCCTTAGAGAACTGGGCCATATTCATTGGGGCTTGGGCCCCGGATCCTTTGAGACCCTAGCAATGCCCCTGGTTGGTCATGGCCAGCATCTTCATCATGTGTGCCAAAGTAAGTATTAGCTGTCAGGGTCTGACAACACAGAACCCACACAGACAGGGATAGTGGAGCCCAGGGGTCGGCAAACTTTTTCAGACGGAGTGGCAATAAAAATAAAAATAAATCATAGTTGAAGCGCTCGGCGTGCCGAGCAATACAGGAGAGTCATATAACACAAACTATATGTGACATAAACCAAATTATCTGCTTAGCTTGCCATTCAGTGTGATCCCCGACTTTCTTAGATTTGGTTCATACGAGGAGACTTTGAGCTAGACACGGGTCCCTCTGCAGTAATCCTGCTTCATGAGGGGCAGAGGATGCCATTCATACGTGAAATTTGTCCACATAAATACGTCAACCCAAAGACTGGCATGCAAGTGTAAACTTCCAACAGTCAGGTTTCTCTAGAAGAGATTTATCATAACTGGTGTAAAGTAGAACTGCCCATAGCAACCAATCAGATTCCACCTTTCAGTTTTCTGAGCTCCTTTCTAAAATGAAAGGTGGAATCTGATTGGTTGCCATGGGCAGTTCTACTTTACACAAGTTTTGATAAATCTCGCCATGTGTTTTCTTTGGATGTTTCAAGTGACGTACGTAGCTTTTCACTGCTCCTTTGAATCCGCCTAAGGGACAATATATGGGGCACGCTTCCACCAACCATGCACTTACTGACAGTGCTGGGGAGGACAGCCCTCACTCCGTCATTTTAAATGAGGGCTCACCACTGTCAGTAAAGTGCATGGTTGGTGGAGGGGCCCCCCATATACTGGCGTCCAATACACTGACCCCCCTTTCCCCCAGGTAATAATAAAAGCTTAGCCCCATGCAGACTTACTACCCTCCCCCTCAGTTGTCAGAATCTTCCATACAATCATCCCCACATGCCCCACCCCCCCAGAGCAATCATATGCAAGCTAAGAATCCACCGCCCCCCTCCCAAAATAGTCAAAAGCTTGCTCCCCATCTTCTGCACACGCTTCTTTACAATGCCCATGTTCAAAATGAGCCCTAAAAACGTTTTCATGTCACAGACCATTGTGGAAGCCCAGACCCTTGTAGAAGAGGAGGACGGTTTCTTGCATAGAGGTTTGTCAGGTCATGTCCTGTAGGAACAGCCGGGATCAGAGAAGAATCTGATCAGAGATCGCCGTCAGCTGGATAAAGAGAACACTTCATGATGGGGACATCTCCAATCAAAGAGCAGCAGCCGGAGATCAGATTCTCCTCCTGCCCTGAAGGCACCAAGGACAGAATCTGAGGTCACTTTCTCCATCCATGATCCCATACCTGTGGTGACATCTCCTGGAATGTCCTCCTCCACCTCACTCCTACACGGGGGATCGCCCATCATCCGCTCTTCTTCATCCTCCACTTTAATATCAGTCAGATCTTCCCCCTGATTTGTCATCTGTAACAATTCAGTACAATACAACAGAGAGGTGGGAAATCTAACAGATCCACATAAGAGACCCCCACAATCTATGACCCCTTCATGACTGTAGGACCCCCTATATAGATGTGTATAGGGCTCAGCTCCATCTACCTGAGGGTTCTCTGGGACCTTCTCCTCTGGACAGTCCTGGGAATACAGAGGACGGGGACATCTCTCTGGTGGATTTCTCCTCCTGGATCCATCTGTGGAGACACAAGCACACAGTGACTGAATACATGGCCTCCTGTAGATCTGTCTATAGATCAGACTCTTCTCTCAGCTCCTTCACTTCTAGGTTTAGTGATCAGGGGTAGATAACAATGTTCTGCTCCTCACCACCCGAGGGCCCAGCACCTAGCAGGCCAGAGGGCCAAAGTAGCATCTGAACTATGAGAGTAAATGTGAGAAACAGACCGCACAATATTACTTCATTGTGGCCATGTTTGGAGGATGACACCCCCAGACTGAACGGTGAAGATGGGCAACTCACTGCCAATAGTCAATTCAGGGTCAGTTTTTTCATTAAACATATGCTAAATCGATAGATAAAATTTATAAAAAATGTACATTATCACTTGCCATACACATTTAACAAAAAAAATGTCAGTTACGCAAAAAAGAAAATTAGAATCGCACTGACCACGAGAAAACAGGTAACGTCATTTAGACAACACGGTAAAAACAAATCCTGAACAACGCTGGAATCGCTTTATCCGGTTCCCTCCCTTAAAGAATATTATGGCCTGTGTAGAGTATTCTGCAGTTTACGTAGCTGCTAAATTACAAACTGAAATGCGAGCAGTACTTTTTAACATACCCCTAGATGAATACTCTAGGGGGTCCAGTTTCCACAGCCTCTTGGGGGTGCGCACAGCGGTATTTGTCTGGCATATTTGCCGGGTTGCGGCCGGATCTCTGCCCACCTGCACGTTCCCATGGTCGTTAATGGGGCTGGAAAGTACCCACGTAGCTTCCGGCACGCCGGATCCAGAGAGATCCAGTGGGCTGTTCCCTGCCGGATCTCCCCAGAAATGAAGTGACGAAGTTTAGGAGGCTTCTTCTATTACCGCAACACCTTTGTACTGGCACACATGACAAGGAGTTATTACTTCTGTGGGGCATTATGGTGGGCTTTACTACTACTAGAAGACTATGGGGAACATGATTACTAATCTGGGCACTATGGGGGCATAATTACTTCTGGGACACTATGGGGAGTATTATTACTATTGAAGGCACAGTTAAAGGGGTATTCCCATCCCAGGAAATGGGGGCAGATCGCTAGGATATGCCCCCATTGTCTGATAGGTGCAGGTCCCACCCCATCTCGCTGGTTAAGTCCCGGAGGGCGCACTGCGCATGCACGGCCACCCTCTATTTATTTCTATGGGGCCGCTGAAAATACCCGAGCGCGGTGCGCTCCCATTCATTTCTAATAAGTTATATGAAACACAAATTTTAAGGTTTGTTTTGCTAGAATCAAGTGCAGTGTTACAGGAAAATGTGGATTATAATGAAAAATTTGTTTTAATTTCGCCTCCATGTTACATTAATTCCTGTGGAACACTTAAAAGGAAAATGACCTATTGTTTATTTCACATAAAAAAAAAAAATTTATGATATTTTAAAATTTTCCATGTCAATACTATCAAAAATATATACTATCAAAATGTTAAAGTATTAATACCATACAAAAAAAGGTGAAACGAAAAAAAAAGGGCAAAAATAGCAATTTTTTGGTCGCTTCTCCCACAAAAAATTTAATAAAAAGTGATCAAAAAGCTGTACACGCCCCAGAATGGTATCAATAAAAAGTACACATTGTCCCGCAAGAAAATAGCCCTCACACAGCTACAATTTTTTTTTTATAGGGGTCAGAAAAAATAATAATTTTTTTTTCAGCATCAAAACGCAAGGAAAAGTATACATATGTGGTATCGCCGGATTCATACTGACCTGAAGAATGAAGAGCACAAGTTTTACTGCATAATGAACGCCGATATTAAAAAAAAAAATAAAACTGTGGCAAAATTACGTTTTTTTCCAATTCCACCACCTTTGGAATTTTTTCCCACTTCCCACTATATTCTATGCAATATTAAATGGTGGTGTTGGAAAGTACAACTTGTCCTGCAAAAACATAAGTCCTCATACGACTATGTGAACGGAAAAATAAAAATGTTATGGCTCTGGGAAGGCAGGGGAGCGAAAAAAAACCACTGGGGTAGAAAGGGTTAAAGGGGTTCTCGGGTTTCATAATACATTTTTTATCTGCTCAGAATACCTCAAACACTGCATATATCTGCCCCATATACCTGCTTTCCATGTCAGCTCTTTCCTTCCCCTGTTCTGAACATCTCTGCCTCCTGTTTACATGTAGAACGTCCTGGTCTCATCCCTAGACGGCCCCTCTCTCCATTTTAGCTAAGTGGAGCAAGCCTTCTGAAACATTACAGAGCAAAGCATGCTGGGATTGTTTAGGAAGCTGATAAAAAACTGGAAGTTCTGCATGTAAACCTCCTGCCAGAATGCAGCGATGCTGAGAACAGGGGAAGGAGAGTGAGAACATGAAAATCCGTATAGGGTGCAAAAATAAGCTGTGGTCAGAAAAAAGAATACCTGCCTAATGATGTAATTATGAAACCGCAAAACCCCTTTAAGGACAGGAGATTGGAAGTGTGAGGTTCACAGGTGCTTTCCCTATTAAGTATAGGCACATAAAGCCTAGTTACTGACATATCTGCTCTTCTCAGATGGACTGGTAGGTGAGAACCATGCCAAACAACTTTTAGAAGACCTCAGAAACGTGTTAGGCTACGTTTACATCTCAGTAAGAGATAATTCGGACAAAAAACGTATTTGTCTGGCCGGAAACCGCTATTTATGCCGGAATGCGGCGGGATCACTAACGGATCCCATTATAATCAATATGGATCTGGTGATGATCTGTTGAATATGGCAATTTCAGATCCAGTGGCCGCTGGCAGGCTGCTCTCTGCCAGAACAGCCCACCAGAAAAGTTAACCAGAGATGTGAACGTGGCCTTACAGAAACACACGAAGATGGAAAAGGATTCAAAAGCTAAAGACCTAGATGTACGTCACTGTGCAGTTAAACAAAAGATCTACTAATGGGGACATTCAGGACTGCTGAAGCTCTCCCTAGGAGTGGGTGTCCTGAAAAGATCACTGCAAGAGAACAGTGGGCAATCCTAAAAACAAAATCCCAACAGCAGAAGACCCAGAGAAGACTCCACAAAGTGCAGAAACCTCTGTTCACGTATCAACTATTAGAAAAACATTGACAAGAATGGTGTCCAAAAATGCATCGAAGCCTGTCTCAAGTATACCTGAGACCATCTGGATGGAAGGCATCAGAGTTTGGGCCTGGTGGAGATGGGCTTCACAATTTGGGCTTTGTACAGGGGGCCATCATGGTTTGAGTTTGGTGGAGGGAGGACCACGTTTTGGGCTTGATAGAGCGGGGAATCACGGTTTTATCACAGTTTGGCCCTGGTGGAAGGGGGTATCACAGTTTGGGCCTGGGGAGCTCCACAGTTTGGGCCTGGTGAAAGCGAGCTCCACAGTTTGGGCTTGGTGAAAGCGAGCTCCACAGTTTGGGCCTGGTGAAAGCGAGCTCCACAGTTTGGGCCTGGTGAAAGGGAGCTCCACAGTTTGGGCCTGGTAAAAGGGAGCTCCACAGTTTGGGCAGGGTGAAAGGGAGCTCCACAGTTTGGGCCTGGTGAAAAGGAGCTCCACAGTTTGGGCCTGGTGAAAAGGAGCTCCACAGTTTGGGCCTGGTGAAAAGGAGCTCCATAGTTTGGGCCTGGTGAAAGGGAGCTTCACAGTTTGGGGCTGGTGAAATGGTGGCATCACGGTTTGAGCCTGGGGGGGCATCACAGTTTGGGTCTGGTGAAAAGCTTCTCAGTTTGGGCCTGGTCAAAGGGAGCCTCACAGTTTGGGCCTGGTAAAAGGGAGCTTCACAGTTTGGCCCTGGTAAAAGGGGGGCATCACAGTTTGGGCTTGGTGAAAGGGGGGCATCACGGTTTGGGCCAGGGGGGGCATCACAGTTTGGGCCTGGTGAAAGGGAGCTTCTCAGTTTGGGCCTGGTGAAAGGAAGCGTCACAGTTTGGGCCTGGTGAAAGGGGGGCATCACGGTTTGGGCCTGGTGAAAGGGGGGCATCACGGTTTGGGCCTGGTGAAAGGGGGGCATCACAGTTTGGGCCTGGTGAAATGGAGCTTCTCAGTTTGGGCCTGGTGAAAGGAAGCTTCTCAGTTTGGGCCTGGTGAAAGGGAGCTTCACAGTTTGGGCCTGGTGAAAGGGAGCTTCACAGTTTGGGCCTGGTGAAAGGGAGCTTCATGTTTGATGCTGCTTTTCTGCCTCAAGGTCTGGAAAAGCTTGCGACCATTGGGGAACAATTGAGCAGATTTACTAATCTAAACAGTTTCAACAGTCTAAAGATGCTCCACATTTACCACAAGGGCTCATTTTGAAAGAGAAATCTACTGCACGGCGACACACTTCTGTCTCTCTCTATACCACCTAGTGACTGGCTTTTGTGTCACAATGGAGCATCTTAAGCCCCCTCCCTGAAGAACTCGCCTGTTGTTCGCTATTTCCATATGGCAGAACCTTACAATCCCACATTGGACAGATTATAAGAGCGGCACAGATCAGCCACTGGTTATCTAAGAGCGCGTTCAAACATGGCAGATCAGCTGCAGACATTTCTGTGACTGTCCCTCTCCTCTGAATGTGGCTTTTAATAAGTCACGTGTAGCAGGTTGTATCTTCTCTGCTTGTGGAGTGACTAGAGGATCCCAGACATGAAGGGCAGGAGAACGACTGGAAAGTCACAGTCACACAGGGGAGGACATTGCCCATAAGCTCCATGTATAATCTACAATGTATACACTGCGGAACACAGATTTTACAGGACGACTCTAATAGAGCAGTGCAGTCTACTATACCGGCTTAATGGAGGCCAGAAGGACACGCTCCCATTATGTGACTGGAGCCCTAGGGGTATGACAGACATATAAAGAACACGTAGCCTCTAATGTAATGTGAGAAGAAACTGTAGAGCTCCTCCATTACATGTCACTGCACACACGTGTATACACTGCACATGACGGCTCTTACCCTGTGATATAAGAGGCTGGTGCTCCTCCATTACATGTCACTGCACACACGTGTATACACTGCACATGACGGCTCTTACCCTGTGATATAAGAGGCTGGTGCTCCTCCATTACATGTCACTGCACACACGTGTATACACTGCACATGACGGCTCTTACCCTGTGATATAAGAGGCTGGTGCTCCTCCATTACATGTCACTGCACACACGTGTATACACTGCACATGATGGCTCTTACCCTGTGATATAAGAGGCTGGTGCTCCTCCATTACATGTCACTGCACACACGTGTATACACTGCACATGACGGCTCTTACCCTGTGATATAAGAGGCTGGTGCTCCTCCATTACATGTCACTGCACACACGTGTATACACTGTACATGACGGCTCTTACCTTGTGATATAAGAGGCTGGTGCTCCTCCATTACATGTCACTGCACACACGTGTATACACTGCACATGACGGGACTTACCTTGTGATATAAGAGGCTGGTGCTCCTCCATTACATGTCACTGCACACACGTGTATACACTGCACATGACGGCTCTTACCCTGTGATATAAGAGGCTGGTGCTCCTCCATTACATGTCACTGCACACACGTGTATACACTGCACATGACGGCTCTTACCCTGTGATATAAGAGGCTGGTGCCCCTCTATTACATGTCACTGCACACACATGTATTCACTGCACATGACGGGTCTTACCCTGTGATATAAGAGGCTGGTGCTCCTCCATTACATGTCACTGCACACACGTGTATACACTGCACATGACGGCTCTTACCTTGTGATATAAGAGGCTGGTGCTCCTCCATTACATGTCACTGCACACACGTGTATTCACTGCACATGACGGGTCTTACCCTGTGATATAAGAGGCTGGTGCTCCTCCATTACATGTCACTGCACACACGTGTATACACTGCACATGGCGGCTCTTACCTTGTGATATAAGAGGCTGGTGCTCCTCCATTACATGTCACTGCACACACGTGTATACACTGCACATGACGGCTCTTACCCTGTGATATAAGAGGCTGGTGCTCCTCCATTACATGTCACTGCACACACGTGTATACACTGCACATGACGGCTCTTACCCTGTGATATAAGAGGCTGGTGCTCCTCCATTACATGTCACTGCACACACGTGTATACACTGCACATGACGGCTCTTACCTTGTGATATAAGAGGCTGGTGCTCCTCCATTACATGTCACTGTACACACGTGTATACACTGCACATGACGGCTCTTACCTTGTGATATAAGAGGCTGGTGCTCCTCCATTACATGTCACTGCACACACGTGTATACACTGCACATGACGGCTCTTACCCTGTGATATAAGAGGCTGGTGCTCCTCCATCATGGCCTCCTTGTACAGATCCTTGTGTCCTTCTATATACTCCCACTCCTCCATGGAGAAATAGACAGTGACATCCTGACACCTTATAGGAACCTGACAACACAATGACACCGTCATCACCCAGACCCTCCAGTGCTGTTACTGGAGAATTTCCCAGCATTCCCAGCAGTGTCACCTCTCCAGTCAGCAGCTCCATCATCTTGTGGGTGAGCTCTAGGATCTTCTGCTCATGTATCAGGGGGTGAGGGGAGGCTCTGTGATGGGGTGAGGGTCCTGCTCCGCCCTCCTGACTCCTGGAGATGGATGATGGGAGTCACACAGTCCCCCGATGTCTTCTTCACTATTGTGTACTCCTGTGGATGGAGAGAGACACTTAGGCAATAAACCCTTCAGGGGCCATGTGCTCTCCTCCGGCCTCTCCTCCTGGTACAACGTGCCTACTTACCTCCTCATGGCTCCTACATGACTATTGGTCACTGGTCACATGACACATCACTCACCATACTGGGGGCTGATCTTCAGGTTCTCCGTCACTTGGAAGGTCTGGGGGCCGTTCTCCAGGACCCTGGACTCTTCCTATCACTTCCTATGATGGATTCTCCTTCCCGATGTCTGACTTGTTACAGAATACAATACAGAGGAGAGAAATCTAGAGAAGTTTACCTCTCCGCTCAGCAGGGAGATGATCTCCAAGGTGAGGTCTAATATTCTTCTGCTGATCTCCTTCCCGTCCATCCTCGGGGGTCATTCAGGAGAAGGCTCGTATTGCTGGTTTTCTTCATCCCTCCTCCAAAAAAAGGAATAATGATTAATCAGTGAGTTAATGATCACTGAACCCAGAAACCCTGAGCTCCGTGTGTATCTAAGCTACTGGCAGTGCTGTGTGTATCTAAGCTCCTGGCAGTGTAGTGTGTATCTAAGCTACTGGCAGTGAAAATCTCATTCACACAGAGCAGGTTCTCTCATCCAGTACCGAATGATGACAACCCCCACTATCCCCACTACTACTCCCCCCATCATACTAAGCTGAGGAGCGGAGAAGGATTCCTGTGTGTAATGGAGGAGAATCTCCAGAGGTGACATGAGCTCTCCACCACACTGTCTCCTCACAGCTCATCTTACCTGCAGGCTGGAGGAATGGCTGATACCAGAGAGAACAAGAGCCCTGACTACCGACCAGGACCTGCCCAGTATCTGCTGCACTGCCAGAGCTGAAGGACCTGGGGTGATGTCACCGTCATGTGATCAGTGCAGGGGGCGGGGCTCAGAAGTGAAGAGAATAAGAGATGGTATAGGACCTGTAATGACCTAAATGTCATGTGATCAGTGAGGGGGCGGGGTCATCTCTGTGAGATGGAGGGAGACTTCATGTGGAGTTTGTACCGACTTTTGCTTGGTGCTCTGACACTGGCTGCTGGTTGTCAGGGTTACTTCAGTATGGTCTGATTTAAAAAGCAGGTCGTTTGCATAAATAGTTAAATCAGTGAATAAGTAACAGTCGGTGGTGGAAAAGTTCTTATTTCCACGATACAACTTTGTTTTATATGTAAATGTGGAGCTCGGTATATTCCGTTTTTCTTTAGGCTAATGCCATTTTATTTCCCAGATTTAGAAAGGCGGCGGCGCTCACCCCGTCTGTCACTGCATTTTGTAGTCTACCCCCTTATTAACCTGCACACATTTCACTAGTCCTTCTGAGTGTTAGAGCTCCACAAGAATTATAACCAGGCAGATAAAAGTCACTCCATACACACAGCACATAAAAGGGGTTCTCCGCACTTTTAATATTGATGCCCTCATTCCAGTATAGGGCATCAATATTAAATATCAGATCGTCGGGGTGCGACACCCAGGCCGCGCTCCGTGTGCACATGCCGTCTCCATTGTCTCTTCCTGCTCGCTGCTGCTATGTCTATGACAAGCAGGAAGCGAGACAGGAAGCGGCATGTGCGCACGGAGCACGGCCTTCTCCCCGTACAGCTGATCGGAGGGGTTACCGGGTGTCAAACCTCCGACGATCTGATATTGATGACGTATCCTGAGGATAGATCATCATAATTAAAAGTGTGGAGAACCCCTTTAAAAGGGAGAAGATCAGGTGAGGCCTCGGACATGAGAATGTTTCTCACATAAGAAGAAGCAAATCTCGTGAAGCCTTGGACATGAGAGTATTCCTTAAGTTAGAAGGAGCGGGTGAGGCCTTGGACATGAGAATATTCCTTCGGTAAGAAGGAGCAGATCACGTGAAGCCTTGGACATGAGAGTATTCCTTAAGTTAGAAGGAGTAGATCAGGTAAGGCCTTGGACATGTGAATGTTCCTTAGATAAGAAGAAGAAGTAGATCATGTGAAGCCTGGGACATGAGAATATTCATTGGGTAAGAAGGAGCAGATCAGGTGAGGCCTCGGACATGAGAGTATTCCTTAGATACGGAGCAGATCAGGTGAGGCCTTGGACATGAGAATATTCCTTAGATACGGAGCAGATCAGGTGAGGCCTTGGACATGAGAATATTCCTTAGATAAGGAGAAGATCAGGTGAAACCTTAGACATGAGAGTATTCCTTAGATAAGGAGCAGATCAGGTGAGGCCTTGGACATGAGAGTATTCCTTAGATACGGAGCAGATCAGGTGAGGCCTTGGACATGAGAGTATTCCTAGATAATGGAGCAGATCAGGTGAGGCCTTGGACATGAGAGTATTCCTTAGATACGGAGCAGATCAGGTGAGGCCTTGGACATGAGAGTATTCCTTAGATAAGGAGCAGATCAGGTGAGGCCTTGGACATGAGAGTATTCCTTAGATACGGAGCAGATCAGGTGAGGCCTTGGACATGAGAGTATTCCTTAGATAAGGAGCAGATCCGGTGAGGCCGTGGACATGAGAGTATTCCTTAGATAAGGAGCAGATCAGGTGAGGGCTTAGACATGAGAGTATTCCTTAGATAAGGAGCAGATCAGATTAGGCCTCGGACATGAGAGTATTCCTCAGATAAGAGGGAATTGCCAGTAATGCTCTCACAAAAGTGTTACTTCATGGAGGACTTATGGTAAATTAGTGTGTGCAAACTGAAAAGTACAATTATCACTATTCCATACAATATTTCCAGAGTGCATGCCACATATGAGTAGTGTGCTCTCCTCCAATTCAGAGGCCCATTTTCTCCTATAAAAGTGAGCTCCAAAGATGTAACTCTAAAAAAATTGGGGGTCAGAATAAATCTGTAAGCGAATCTGCATTTTTCCCCACTACAGCTTCCACACTACATTGTATACAATGTTAAATGGCGCCATTGTAAAGTACAACTTGTCAGGCAAAAACAAGCCCTCATACGGTTATGTGAACAAAAATGAAAAGGTTCTCATCCCTGGAAGGCCGGGAGTAAAAAACGGAAATACAAAAGCGGAAAACCCTCAGGTCCTGAAGGGTTTAAGGAACCTCAACAGTCGGGGGTGACACCTCTGCCCCTGTTATTCCACTCCATTAGCTTAGTGCTAAATAGGTGTCTCCTATAATAATGGTTACAGGGCTCAGTTCTCACTGAGCAATTAGAGAAGCTTCTTCATATCGAGAGGTTTGAGACTGAAATAGGGAGGGAGAAAAAAATGTCATTTTTGTCAAAAAAACTAAAATAATTTATTTTATCCTGCTGCTCAAATGCAGAATTAACCCAATTAACTTCTCCCTTTTCATTGACCAAATCTTATTTATTGGAATCCGAGGGGCGACTCTACCTGACTCCTGGGGATGGCCAAATGGCTGACTGAGGTGAACAATACCCTTTTCCCTTAAGTCCTAACCAGCAGCACAATAATGGAGGATTGCCGCCCCTGTGGACTAGTAGGACAGATGGAATTTTCAGACCTGCCAAGTGTCCCTCTTTTTGTCCCAAGTCTCTTTGCTCCATAAATGTCCCTCTTTTTGATCGGAGGTATAGATTTTCATTATTACATTTACAATATTGATCCTTAAAGTGTTTCTCTTGTTCCTCTCTGTATATTACAGCTAGGGATGAGCGAATCGACTTCGGATGAAACATCCGAAGTCGATTTGCATGAAACTTCGTTTTAATACTATATGGAGTCGGAACTTCGTACAGTGTTAGAATGTATTGGCTCCGATGAGCCGAAGTTATTGCTTCGCAAAGTCTCACAATAACTTCATAAATTTGTACTGTAAAAAAACATTTCCCGAACTTGGGTTCAGTTCCAAGTGGTATCTGGAAACCGAACCCGAGTTCGGAAAATGTTTTTTTACAGTACAAATGAATTTATGAAGTTATAGAGACTTCGCGAAGCAATAACTTCGGCTCATCGGAGCCAATACATTCTAATACTGTACGAAGTTCCTACTCCATACAGTATTAGAACAAAGTTTTATGCGAATCGACTTCGGATGTTTTATCTGAAGTCGATTCGCTCATCCCTAATTACAGCCCACCTTGTATATTATTTCATTATTAGATGCAAATTGAATTTTAGAAATTTCTATATTCAGATAATTTTTGCACTATTTCGTGAGGGAAAAGTGGAGTGAATAAATATGCTGAAAAAATGGATCTTTCACACAATGAACCATAAGTGTCCCTCTTTGAACATCCAAAAAGGTATGAATTTTTAATTTATTTAAACTAATTTATCAGAGACCCCTGAGCCTGTATAAGGATACCTATCCCCTCCTACCATGTGTTTTTCCCTGTCCTATGTGGACTTGGACAGATGGTTTGCTTCTGGATTAATTGTAATGTTTTTGCTTTTTATTCTGGGCTACATTAACCTTGTGTTGGTTTCTGAACTTTGGAAGCTGCTGCAGATGCCTGCTATTGAGTTTGTTTGCACTTATGTACTTACCTTTCCTCCCTCTAGGCCGCCTGATGAGATGAGTATTCCTGAGAAGATCAATGTTTGTATTGTTAAAAATACCTCTCAGTCTGGCACCTCTGGTCCTTTGGTGGATGTGTTATAGGTGAAGCTTCATTACTCTGGCTCCTGTTCATACTGTTTAGTCTGAACGTAAGTGCCCCCTGGATCTGTGTCTGTGATTCATCTGATTTAATATGCCAGCCTGATGACCCAGCGCCGGCTGCGCTGCGCTAATAGCAGCCAGCGTGCAGGCTAGCCTAGAATGGATTCACAGAGCGGAGGGCGGGGACTGGGCGGGGCCTACCCGGCAGAGCAGTGAGTGTAGGCGCAGGCTCGGAGCGTGACATCACGTGACTCCTGCTGTGCCTTCCCGCGCGCCAGTGCCCGAGCCCAGCCGCCATTAAAGAATCAAGCCCGGCCGACATCTCTGTCTGCGTTGTAGGCGGCAGACAGTGCGGCACCCTCGCGCCAGTCCAGTGCAGTGCCCACCATCAAGGAATCCAGGCTGCCTGTAGTAGCCTGTAATGTAAGCAGGCAAAGCAGTGGCACTAAATGAAGATTTGAAATATCCATCCGACCTCATTCCACAATACATAACATCAGGGCTCCCACAGCCTCCCACCAAGTCTGACAAGCGGGCCTAGCAGTAGCACTACTGTAGGCCTCACAAGTAGTGGAGCTAACCTAGGGAGGGTGAGGGTAGTGAGAGGGACCATGCCCACCTACTGCAGAAGATGTAGCGAGCTGAATGATTAAAATGCTGCCAGTGCAAAATATTAAACCCACAGTTCAACTTCTGAATCTGACAAGCCGGCCTAGCTATGAGTCCTACAGTGCTTGCTAGGCCCACTTGTCAGACTTACAATTTAAAGGGCTTCTGTCACCCCCACTGACGAATTTTCACTAGCTGACATTAGCTACTTGCTAATGTCAGCTGAGTTCAAACATATGTTTCCTAACTTTTTTTCTGTTTTCAATCTTCTAAAAAACTTACTTTTGTGATATGTAAATTAGCTTCGCTACCAGCAAGTTGGGCGGGTACTTGCTGGTAGCCGCCGCATCTTCATGCCCTTGGAACGCCCCCTCTTCTTTTGATAGACAGGGCCAGCACGCTCTCCTCCTCCCGCTGGCCCTGTCTGCAGCTGCAATCCCGCGCCTGACAAGCCGGCCTAGCTCTGAGGCCTACAGTGCCTGCTTGTCAGACTCAGAAGTTAGAAGTTGAACCGTGGGTTTAAAATTTGCACTGGGAGGCTGGCAGCATTTAAATCATTCAGCTCTGCTACATCGTCAGCAGGTGGGATGTCACGTCATGGTCCATGACGTGACGTCCCACCCGCTGACGATGTAGCAGAGCTAAATGATTTAAATGCTGCCAGCCTGCCAGTGACGTATTGATTTGTAGCACTAGCATGTGTAAGCAAGGGGTCAGTAGGCATCAAGATGGGGCCAAGGAATGTCAACCCTCAGCTCTGCTACATCTGATGTAAGTGGAGAACAGAGGCAGTGCACAGGTGAACAGAGTAAGCAGGGTTGCAGTAGTATTATACAGGCTATATGATGTACCCTCAGTGTGTGTGTATCCCCCTGTATAACTAAGGGGTATCACACTATACAGAGGCTGGGTAATATAAGGAGGAGGGCTATATATTATACAGGGTAACTGAGGGATCAGGGTAAATTATACAGGGGGTAAAAGTACTATTAGTGATACCCCTTAGTACTTTTACCCCCTGTATAATTTACCCTGATCCCTTTGTTATATTACCCCGTATAATGTTCCCTGATAGCTCTCGTCATTACCCCCTGTATAATGTGTACACTGATAACCCTCAGGTATAACATAGTAACATAGTAACATAGTATATAAGACCGAAAAAAGACATTTGTCCATCCAGTTCGGCCTGTTTCCTACAAGTTGATCCAGAGGAAGGCAAAAAACCCCTGTGAGGCAGAAGCCAATTTTCCTCACTTAAGGGGAAAAAAAAATTCCTTCCCGACTCCAATCAGGCATCAGAATAACTCCCTGGATCAGCGACCCATCTCTAGTACCTATAGCCTGTAATATTATTACACTCCAGAAATAAATCCAGTCCCCTCTTGAATTCCTTTATTGTACTCACCATCACCACCTCCTCAGGCAGAGAGTTCCATAGTCTCACTGCTCTTACAGTGAAGAATCCTTTTCTATGTTTGTGTACAAACCTTCTTTCCTCCAGACGCAGAGGATGTCCCCTCGTCACAGTCACAGTCCTGGGGATAAATAGATGATGGGAGAGATCTCTGTACTGACCCCTGATATATTTTATACATAGTTATTAGATCTCCCCTCAGTCGTCTTTTTTCTAAAGTGAATAACCCTAATTTTGATACCCTTTCAGGGTACTGTAGATCCCTCATTCCAGTTATTACTTTAGTTGCCCTCCTCTGAACCCCTCTCCAGCTCTGCTATGTCTGTCTTGTTCACAGGAGCCCAGAACTGTACACAGTACTCCATGTGTGGTCTAACCAGTGATTTGTAAAGTGGTAGGACTATGTTCTCATCACGGGCGTCTATGCCCCTTTTGATGCAACCCATTATCTTATTGGCCTTGGCAGCAGCTGCCTGACACTGGTTTTTGCAGCTTAATTTGCTGTTTATTAAAATTCCTAGATCCTTTTCCATGTCAGTGTTACCGAGTGTTTTACCATTTAATATGTACGGGTGACTTGCATTATTCCTTCCCATGTGCATAACTTTACATTTGTCAGTGTTAAACCTCATCTGCCATTTTTCTGCCCAAGCCTCCAATCTATCCAGATCCCTCTGTAGCAGAAAACTGTCCTCTTCAGTGTTAATTACTTTACACAGTTTAGTGTCATCTGCAAAAATAGATATTTTACTGTGCAGGCCTTCTACAAGATCATTAATAAATATATTGAAGAGAATAGGGCCCAATACTGACCCCTGAGGTACCCCACTAGTGACAGTGACCCAATCTGAGTATCTACCGTTAATAACCACCCTCTGTTTTCTGTCACTCAGCCAGTTACTTACCCACATACAGGCATTTTCTCCCAGTCCGAGCATCCTCATTTTATGTACTAACCTTTTATGAGGTACGGTGTCAAATGCTTTGGAGAAGTCCAGATATACGACATCCATTGATTCGCCGCTGTCAAGTCTAGAACTTACCTCCTCATAGAAGCTGATTAAATTTGTTTGGCATGACCGATCCCTCATGAAGCCATGCTGATATGGCGTTATTTGCTTATTTTCATTGAGATACTCCAAAATAGCATCTCTTAGAAACCCTTCAAACAGTTTACCGACAATAGATGTTAAACTTACCGGCCTATAATTTCCAGGCTCTGTTTTTGGACCCTTTTTGAATATTGGCACCACATTTGCTATGCACCAATCCTGTGGAACATTCCCTGTTATTATAGAGTCCGAAAATATCAGAAATAATGGTCTGGCTATGACATCACTTAATTCCCTTAGGATACGGGGGTGTATGCCATCCGGTCCTGGCGATTTGTCTATTTTAATCTTTTAAGTCGCTGTTGTACTTCTTCCTGGGTCAGACAGGGCACTTTTAATGGGGATTTACTTTTACATTCTGCATTTCATCTGACAGTTTATTTTCCTCAGTGAATATAGTGGAGAAAAAAATATGTAATAGTTTTTGCTTTATCCTCGTCGCTCTCTGCAACACCCCCTCATTGCTATGTAGAGGGCCGACTCCTTCAGATTTATATTTTTACTATTTATATAATTGAAGAACATTTTAGGGTTAGTTTTACTCTCTTTGGCAATTAATCTCTCGGTCTCTAGTTTGGCAAATTTTATTAGTTTTTTACATATTCTATTTTTTTCCTTATAGTTTATCAGTGCTTCCAGACTCCCCTCCTGTTTTAGCGATTTATATGCTTTCTTTTTGTCATTTATTGCCTTCTTTACGGTTCCATTTATCCACATTGGTCTCTTATTGTTCCTTAGCCTTTTATTCCTATAAGGTATGTACCTCTCACAATTAGATGTTACAATGCTTTTAAAAATCTCCCATTTTATGGTTGTATTTTTATTTTTGAGGACTTTGTCCCAGTTAGTTAGGCCTATGGCCTCGCTTAGTTGGCTAAATTTTGCTTTTTTGAAGTTTGGTATTTTTGTTCCTCCCTTTTCCTCCCTTTATAATACCGTATAACTGAGGGGTATCATCAGGGTAAATGATACCGATACAGGTAATATAATGTCCCATGAGATAGCCCTCCTCGGTTATATTACCCATGTCTAATAAAGTACTCTGATACCCCTTAGTTTTATTACCCCACCCTGTATAATTTACACTGATACCCCTCAGTTATATAATACCGTATAACTGAGGGGTACCAGTGTAAATTATACAGGATTTAATATAACTAAGGGGTATCAGGGTACATTATTATACAGAGGCAATATAACAGAGGAGGGCTATCTCAGGTATAATACCGTATAACTGAGGGGTAAATTATACGGGGGTAATATAATGTCCCTGAGATAGCCCTCCTCAGTTATATTACCCCACCCTGTATAATAATGTACCCTGATACCCCTTAGTTATAGACAGAGCATTTCTTCTGGTCACTGACAGCCGTGATTGTTGGTGCCCTGACTCACTGCCCTGTCTGTGCCCAGCAGCTGAACCTGCTCCGGAATCAGTTTGAAAAATAAAGTGACACCTGTCAACATCTCTGCCCGTTGCTGTGGCTGTCGGCTGAGACCTGAGAGTAACCCTCCGAAAGTAAGTTATACAACTGCGCATAGTATAAAGTAGGCCTGTACAATATATCGCAAAGCAATCCGTCATGCCCTGCTCTGAGTTGCGGAGGTCTGTCAGGTGGGCAGCACGTGTTTAGTGTTTTGGTTTACTGAGTTGAGCTGTACCTGCTGTACCTGAAGGGAGTTCAGGTGCACTGAATTTGGAAGACAATTGTTATCTCTAAAGAGGTCAATAAAATGATGCCGGGGAATGTTCATTTTGAGGAAAGAAACCAAAACTGAATTAGTTCATGTCCATCTAGTCTAGGGACCAGGATGTTAACCAGAGGGAAGCTCCGGTCTCCACCTCTTGGGGCCTAGGGCCTTCAAAGTGGTTAAAGCTTTTAAAAAAATCTATGATGACAGAATGGAAACATCCTGGCAATTATCCTTACTAACCAAATTAGTCCAGATTCACTATGGATGGCCTCTAAACTCTGAACAAGTCAGTGCTTTGTTCAGGTCTAGATAGGAGACCTACACATCTACTCAGCAGATGCTGTACTGAAGAGAATAAGATTGTCTTGCAGTTCTAAGAGGCCAGAAAGTCATCTGCTCAGATTTCTTATGTAGAAATGTATACTTCATCAAATCTTTCTTCTGCATAAAGTGAATCTTGTATTGAGAGTGTCTGCCCTTATTGGAGTGCAAAGTACATAGCTTTAGGCCTGAAAGTACAACTTAAGGGGTCTTCCTGCTGGAGTGGAGCTATGAGTTTGATGGCTGCCTGTGGCTTGCTCTTTTGAGCTTAGAGTGCTCTTAGAGAACTCTACCTTTAAGTTTCTGTGACTGCTTATAATGTCTCCAAAGCCCTAAGTAAAGGTATCCTTCAGGTCAGATATCCAGGCTATTAAACGTTTAATGTGATACTAGCTCCTAACTGATGAGTTTTTGGCCAAATCTATGTCCTAGATGACCATGGGTGAGTTGCTCTGTGGCTTAGACCGGGAATAATGCTTCTAGATAAACCTCTGTGGGTTAGAGTATGAGTCAAGTAGACTCTTGGGTTCTAGAGTTTGATAAGACAAGGGAGACCTTCTCTGATATAAAATGAAGATCATTACAGCAGCTCTTAAGGGTAAATATAGTTCCTAAAGTCAATACCGAGACATAAGGATATAAATCCTGACAAGGTCCATCATGGTGGCTGTATATTTTAGAATCTCAGCTAAGGTGCTCCTACTCTGGATTGAGAAGCAAGGCTTTGATTACTTACCAATTCTCTTGTATTAGAGAATGTTTAAGAATAGCCGCTCATAAAGCAGACAGTGTCATGCTCCTGCAATTCACACTCCATCTGTTCAGGATCTCCTCAGCTATTTGCACCTTTTTACGGTGGTGTCTTATATGGCTGCCTCGTTGAGAATACAGAAAATTCTATGGTTCCATACCTGGATGATTGGCTTTCCTTATGCTTATGGCCAGTCATTTCATAATTTGTGCTGGGTAAGGCATCGTCAACTGAGTTTTTGGGCATCATGTAAGCAGATGCAAATGCAGCTTCTTGAGCCTTATGGCACTTATACCCTCTATCTTAAGAAGAGTTCCTGAGCCTGTGGAAAGATAAGCCAGAGGGATCGAACAATGCACCCTGTCATTTCAAGCCGGTCAATCCCTCAGATGCCAGAAACATCTCAAGGACAAGTGTTATGGCTGATCTGGATTCTGTTGACTAGTAATGACGCTGAACTATGTTGAGAATAGCACCTGGAGGGGCATACAGTCCGCCTACTCTTGGAGTCCCTTGAGAGGTCTCTCTCCTTAAACCTCAAAATATTTAATGCTATAGAAGATCCTGTCTAACTCACCCCACAGATTTGGGGAAGCAGTTAGTGTAAGAGGACAACATTACAAGCAAGGTGGCACTAGATCAGAATCCCTTCTTAAGGAAGTGGTAACGATCATCGCATGGACAAAATTGAACCTGACCCATCTGTCTGCTTTACCTATTTGAGGCTCCCTCAACACTGTTGCTCACCAACATTGTCAAGGTCTAGCAGTTCCAGGAGAATGGTCTCTGAATCTAGAGATCTTTAAGCAGATTGCCAAGATGCGGGAAGTACCAGAGAATATCTCAGGGCTGTCAGGTTCAGTGGCAAGATGGAAACATTCCTCTCCCTTTATCAGGAAGACAAACCATTGTCAGTAGATAACCCATCTATTCCCTGGAGGTTCAGGCTGGCCTACATTTGCCCTCCGGTTTCTTTTGGTATTGATGAAGATCAGGGTAGACCAGGATGCAGTACAGCCATCATATCTTTTGGACCGAAGAGGTCATGGTTCCCAAATCAGATGATTCAAGGGTGTTACTAAGACTTTCCCCAGTGCAGATCTTGGATGTCAAGGACACTCAACTCTGCCAGGATCTGAAAAGATTCAGCTTGACAAAGTTTAACCAGTCTCTATTAATATCTAGAGGACTATCTGATTCATTCATGAACATGTAAGAAAGAAGTTTTTCCAGCTCAGCATATTCTTCCCATGCATGGAACAGACTTGAAATATGAAGAGAACAAAGGTTCCAGCATTTCAGGCAAAAAACTTGGCGCTCACTTTATTTGTAATGGTCACAATTCACAGACGTGGAGAACATCTCCCTCCACCGCTAGGTTGACATGTTTTGGACTTGTTAGTCCTTACTCGTAACCCCTTGCCACACTTTGGGTCTCAATCTACCAGAAGGTACTATTTCCCAACTTAGTCAAATGAGTCAAGAGTGTAACTGGAGACTTCTCCAACTGCAGATCGTGTGTGTCTAGGGCACTGAACTGTGCCAAGACCTAAGGAAGTACAGTCTCATAGCCTGAAGGTTGATCAGCCTTTTACTATCTACATTCCTTTCTGATTCATTTATGAAGACCTTGCCAAACTCATTCAGATGAGTCAAGGGTACATCTAAAGACTTTCCCACAGTGCAAATCATATGTGTCTAAAGCACTCAACTCTGCAATGACTTGGGAAGACTTAACCGGACAGCCACTATAGCAACCTAGGACCTCTCGGACACAGTCATGAAGACCTTGTCTAGCCAGGTCTCAATACACTTAAAGGCTTCACACAAGGATCAAGTGAATTAATCCAATGGGAATTGAGTGGATTGTTTTATTATTACAAGATGGGGGCAGCCATCTTGTCTGAGCTGTTCTTAACAGGGGCCATAGACACAATGGTCAGGAGGGACCTAATTGATTTCTATGGGAGAGTATTCTAGGCATGCTTCGTGACCTGTGCAGAGGTCATTGTATAAGGAAAGGATAGATAAGCTCTGACAATCACCTATTGTGAATAGAGTATCACGTCTTATCTATACACAGAGGTGATATCTGTCGATCATAATCCCTGACAAGTAGAGCAGAGAGGAGGATCGGGCAGCTCTTTACCTCAGTGTTGGAAAGTAACTTGTCCTGCTGTGTGATTAGGACAGGCTTTGTGTGAACTAATAGGATAGCGGCCATTTTGTTTCCCCTAATGATTGCTCCCCAGACAAAACGAGCCATTATAAATAATGACAGGTATTTGGAAATATATTTATTATAAGGTAATATTTAAGTATTTTAATTTTCTTAATTCCCAGAGAACCCCTTTAACCGTAAGAGTTGAAATATATGTAATTAGAGAAAATATATATATCTTCCTATACAGGATTTATCAGATGTTTTCAGAAGTTGTTATGTTGTATCAGTGGCCCTTTTAAATCCAAATATACAAACTGAAATGAGATCTGTGGATCACCTAGAGATATATTGTTTGGCTTTTACTGTATATAGCTGTATAACAGCGTTGCTCTTGTGCAGTTATATACAGTATATATATATTTTAAATACTTTTATTATTCCTCACACCTGGGGTTAAGTGTTATATTGAAAAAGGTAATAAAATTTCAGAAAAATGGTCACTGAATTCATGTTGGCATTATTCGGGATCATAAGCGATTTCTACCACGATATATCACTCAGCTCCAGTATCTAGGTAGGTTTACCATTAAACCGCAGTAATGTAAATATGGGTAGTGATGTCCCAAACTATTCGCTGGCGAACGCCAGCTTGTTCGCGTTCCCCAGCGCGAGCAAACATATGTGATGTTCGGTCCGCCCCCTATACATCATCATTGGGCAAACTTTGACCCTGTACCTCACAGTCAGCAGACACATTCCAGCCAATCAGCACACCCTCCCTCCCACACCTTCACACCTCCCCACCTCCTATAAAAAAGCAAGGACAGCATCCGTCTTAGATTCATTCTGAAGCTGCAGTGTGTTAGTGAGAGCAGGAGACTGCTGCTGCTGCTGCGCTGATGATTCTGAATTCATAGGGAAAGCGTTAGCTAGGCCAGTGTTCTGTGTCCACAGACTCTTCTGCTGGTAGGGACAGCGTCACAGCACCCCAAAAAGCCCTTTTAGGGCTGCTACATTAGTCTGCTTTTATTATTTTTCTCCATATATATATTGCAGTTGCCTGGCCTGTCCGTGTGTGAGAGGCTGCAGGCCCACAGACTGTAGTGTGCCCACTGCCAGTGCCCACCACTCATACCGTGTGGCATAGGACTTTGCATAAAAAAGGCATTTAATTTTTACACTTTAATCTAATTTCAGTTGCCTGCCTGCTGCCAGTGTGTGTCAGGCCGACTTCCACAGACTGTAGTGTGCCCACTGCCACTGCCGACCATGTGTGGGACAGGACTTTCGAAAAATTCTAAGGACATAGTTGACTGGCTTACAAAGGACACCCAATCTTCTACAGCTTCCACTCGGAACCTGGACGCACCATCCTCCTCCAGCTCAGCTTCGGGCACCTCTCAAGTTACCACTCGCCCGCCCGCCGCCACTACCAACACTAGCACCACAGCTGCTTCATTTGATCTGTCAGAGGATTCATTTACACATCAGTTGGAAGAACTGAGTGATGCGCAACCATTATTGCCAGAGTATGTAGATAACAGGCATATGTCTCAGTCAGGCAGCATTACACACATGGACGTGCGGTGTGATGATGATGATGTTGTACCCGCTGCTGCTTCCTTTGCTGAGTTGTCAGATACAAGTGAAGCGGTTTATGATGACGATGTGTCCGTGGATGTCACGTGGGTTCCTGCTCGAAGAGAAGAAGAACAGAGGGAAAGTTCAGGGGAGGAGACGAGTTGGAAGCAGGGGAGGTCGTCGCAAGGAGCTAGTGGCACAGTCAGACAGCATGGGGTCAGCCAGACAGCACGCCAATCAACGCATGCTATTGCCACCACCAGAATGCCGTCATTGCAGAGCTTAGCAGTGTGGCATTTTTTTGTGTGTCTGCCTCTGATAACAGCGATGCCATTTGCAACCTGTGCCAAAAGAAACTGAGTCGTGGGAAGTCCAACACCCACCTAGGTACAACTGCTTTGCGAAGGCACATGAACTCACATCACAAACGCCTATGGGATCAACACATGAGTACAAGCAGCACACAAACTCAAAGCCACCATGCTCCTCCTGGTCCAGCATCTTCAGCCACATCAACCACTGCTGTCCTCCCTGCCCCTCTCAACCAACCGCCACTCCGCCTCTCACCTTCAGCAGTTCCTGCTCATCTGCCCACAGTCAGGTGTCTGTCAAGGAAATGTTTGAGCGTAAAGCCAATGTCACAGAGTCACCCCCTTGCCCGTCGTCTGACAGCTGGCTTGTCAGAACTCTTAGCCCGCCAGCTTTTACCATACCAGCTGGTAGAGTCTGAGGAGCCTTCAAAAAATTTGTAGCTATTGGGACACCGCAGTGGAAGGTACCCGGCTGAAATTTTTTTTCACAAAGGCAATCCCAACCTGTACTCTATTGTGGAAAAGGAAGTCATGGCATGTCTGGCACACAGTGTTGGGGCAAGGGTCCATCTGACCACTGATACCTGGTCTGCAAAGCATGGTCAGGGCAGGTATATCACGCAGTGGCATTGCTAGGGTTGGTGTCACCCGGTGCGGTAGAAAATGGTGTCACCCCAGACCCCCGAAGCAATAATGTTTTAGTCATATAACCAAAAATAACAGATACTCACTAGTGCTTAGGCCTCTTTCACACTTGCGTTTTCCTTTCGTGCTAGAGTTCCGTCCTCGGGGCTCTAAGACGGAAAGATACTGATCAGGATTGTCCCAGTGCATCTTGAATGGAGAGCAATCCGTTCAGGATGCATCAGGATGTCTTCAGTTCAGTATTCAAACGTTTTTTGCCGTTGAAAAATCCACAGCATGCTGCGGATTTTCCTTGAGCCAAAAAATGGAAGGCATGCGCAAGGACGGATCTGGAATTAATGCCCATTGAAAAGCATTAATCCGGATCCGACTTTAAGCTAAATGTTGTTTCGGCGCATCGCCGGATCTGGCGTGCCAGTAGCACCCTTTAGTGCCAGTAGCACCCTTTAGTGCCAGTAGCCCCCTTTGGTGCCAATAGCACCCTTTAGTGCCAGTAGCCGTCCCTTTGTGTGCCAGTAGCCCCCTTTGGTGCCAGTAGCCCCTTTATGTGCCAGTAGCCCCTTTGTGCCAGTAGCCCCCTTTAGTGCCAATAGCACCCTTTAGTGCCAGGTAGCCCCCTTTGGTGCCAGTAGCACCCTTTAGGTGCCAGTAGCACCCTTTAGTGCCAGTAGCCGTCCTTTATGTGCCAGTAGCCCCCTTTGGTGCCAGTAGCCCCCTTTATGTGCCAGTAGCCCCTTTGGTGCCAGTAGCCCCTTTGTGTGTCAGTAGCCCCTTTGGTGCCAGTAGCACCCTTTGTGTGCCAGTAGCCCCCTTTGGTGCCAGTAGCACCCTTTAGTGCCAGTAGCACCCTTTAGTGTCAGTAGCACCCTTTGTGCCAGTAGCCCCCTTTGGTGCCAGTAGCACACTTTATGTGCCAGTAGCCCCCTTTAGTGCCAGTAGCACCCTTTATGTGCCAGTAGCACCCTTTATGTGCCAGTAGCACCCTTTAGTGCCAGTAGCACCCTTTATGTGCCAGTAGCACCCTTTAGTGCCAGTAGCCCCTTTAGTGCCAGTAGCCCCCTTTGGTGCCAGTAGCCCCGTTAGTGCCAGTAGCCCCTTTATGTGCCAGTAGCCCCTTTAGTGCCAGTAGCCCCTTTAGGTGCCAGTAGCCCCTTTAGGTGCCAGTAGCCCCTTTAGTGCCAGTAGCCCCAAAAAAAAAAAAAAAACACTTGTACTTGCCTCCAGCGATGCGATGCAGGCCTCTTCCGGCCTGTGTCTCGAGCTGTACGGTCGGCGGCGCGATGAGGTCATCGCGCCGCCGGGCTAGCCTCTGATAGGCTGCCGGCCTAGTGCTGGCAGCCTAACAGAGAACTGGGAGAAGAGGACACGCCTCTCCCTCCTCTGCTGCTGCTCCGCACGGAGATGAGTGCAATGCAGCGCTCATCTCCGTCGTGCATCTGCCAATAGTCAGTCCGCCCTGGTGACACCCCATCAGACTGGTGTCACCCGGTGCGGACTGCACCCTACGCAGCGCCACTGATATCACGTACACTGCGCATTGGGTAAACCTGCTGATGGCTGCCAAGCATGGAATGCGTGGCTCTGCAGCGGAGTTGGTGACACCGCCATGACTTGCAGGCAGGCCAGCTGCCACCTCCTCTACTCCTCCTACTCCATCCTCTTCGCTAACCTCCTTGGCTGAGTCCTCTTCTGCTGCTGCGTCTTGCTCCACATCATCAACTGCACCCCCAGCTCCCCAGGGGCTATTCCACATCTCGGATACGACAGTGTCACGCCGTCTTGGGGTTGACTTGCCTGAAAGCAGAGAGTCACACCGGACCAGCACTCCTGTCCGCCCTGAACGCACAGGTGGATCAGTGGCTGACCCGCACCAACTGGAGATCGGCAAAGTGGTGTGTGACAACGGAAGCAATCTGTTGGCGGCATTGAATTTGGGCAAGTTGACACATGTGCCGTGCATGGCACATGTGTTGAATCTGATTGTACAACGCTTTGTGTGTAAGTACCCAGGCTTACAGGACGTCCTCAAGCAGGCCAGGAAGGTGTGTGGCCATTTCAGGCGTTCCTACACGGCCATGGCGCACTTTTCCGACATTCAGCGGCGAAACAACATGCCAGTGAGGCGCTTGATTTGCGACAGCCCGACACGTTGGAATTCAACACTCCTAATGTTCGACCGCCTGCTCCAACAAGAAAAAGCCGTCAACAGTATTTGTATGACCGGGGTGCTAGGACAGCCTCTGCGGAGCTGGGAATTTTTTGCCACGTTACTGGACGCTCATGCGCAATGCCTGTAGGCTCATGCGTCCTTTTGAGGAGGTGACAAACCTAGTCAGTCGCACTGAAGGCACCATCAGCGACCTCATCCCATTTGTTTTCTTCCTGGAGCGTGCCCTGCGAAGAGTGCTGGATCAGGCCGTAGATGAGCGTGAAGAGGAAGAGTTGTGGTCACCATCACCACCAGAAACAGCCTTATCATCATCGCTTGCTGGACCTGCGGCAACGCTGGAAGAGGAGTCTGAGGAAGAGGACTCAGAGGAGGAATGTGGCTTTGAAGAGGAGGAAGACCAACCACAGCAGTCATCCCAGGGTGCTTGTTGTTGTCACCTATCTGGAACCTGTGGTGTTGTACGTGGCTGGGGGAAGAACAGACCTTCAATGACATCAGTGAGGACGAGGAACGGGAGAGGAGTAGCTCGGCATCCAACCTTGTGCAAATGGGATCTTTTATGCTGTCATGCCTGTTGAGGGACCCTCGTATAAAAAGGCTGAAGGAGAACAACCAGTACTTGGTGGCCACGCTACTAGACCCCGGTATAAGCAGAAAGTGGCTGAAATGTTACCTAATTACCGGAAGTCGGAAAGGATGCAGCAGTTCCAAAACAAGTTAAAAGTATGCTTTACACAGCGTATAAGGGTGAGTCACAATGGGAATCTAACAGGGGAAGAGGTGAAAGTAATCCTCCTCCTACCGCGACCACGCGCAAGGACAGGACGCTTTACAGACGTGTTGTTGATGGAGGACATGCGGAGCTTTTAAGTCCTACGCATATGTGAAGCAGTGGACGTGGGACAGGGCATCCGCATTTCCTGCAAACGGCCTGCCCTGTGTTCCACTGAGAACTTAAAGTTCTGCAGGGACAGGAACCATCTGGTGACCCGAGCATTACTCTCCTTGGCCTGGCTCATCCACTTGAGAGGAGAATGGTCGGTCACCAGACGGAACTTCTTCCCTAACAGGTAATAGCGGAGAGACTCGAGTGCCCACTTGATGGCCAGGCACTCCTCTCACGAGATCCGAGATCAGTACAGCACCGAGACCTACCTCCGAGGCGTCCGTCTGTAGGATAAATTCCTTGTTGAAGTCGGGTGTCACCAAAACCGGGGACCCACACATGGCCGAATTCAACATGGAGAAGGCCTCTTCCGCCTGTTCACTCGAGTGGACTTTTCCAGACTTTCCTCCTTTCAACAGGTTTGTCAATGGCGTGGCTATTGTGGCAAAGTGGGGCACAAACCGCATGTAACACCCTACAATCCCCAGGAACGACTTCACCTGTCTGGTGGTGACAGGTCGCGGCCAATTACATATCGCTTCAATTTTGTTTACCTGCGGTTTTATGACTACCTGCCCGATGACATATCCCAGGTACTTAGTCTCCTCTAACCCAATTGCACATTTCTTTGGATTAGCGGTTAGTCCAGCTTTCCTAAGGGCATCCACTACCGCTTGCACTTTGGGTAAATGACTTTCCCAATCCGTGCTGTGGATGATGACATCATCTAGGTAGGCCGAGGCGTACCGACGATGAGGTCGCAGCACTATGTCCATTAACCTTTGGAAGGTGGCGGGGGCCATGCAGGCCAAGGGTAATACCTTATAGTGATACAGGCCCTGCAGGGTAACAAAAGCAGTTTTTCCTTGGCCGACGTCGTTAAGGGTACCTGCCAGTACCCTTTAGTGAGGTCTAGCACAGAAAAATATCGGGCTTGGCCCAACTTCTCAATAAGCTCGTCTACCCGGGGCATGGGATATGCATCAAACTTGGATACTTCATTTAACTTGCGAAAATCGTTGCAGAACCGTAGCGTCCCATCTGGCTTGGGTATTAGGACTATAGGACTCGCCCATTCACTTTTAGACTCTTCAATGACACAAAGTTTCAACATTAACTGGACCTCCTCCGCGATGGCACGTCGCCGAGCCTCGGGTACCCTGTATGGTCTTAACCGGATCTTGGCCTGGGGCTCAGTGACGATATCATGTTGGATAAGGGAAGTGCGGCCAGGAGGTCCGAGAACACATCCATGTTCCGACTGATGAACTCCTGACTTCCTGAACCTGTTTGGAGGACAGGCTATCTGCAATTTTTACAGTGGCTACTGCGTCACAGGCCTCGAGCTGAGGGGCTGGACACTTTTCACCTAGAAGCCCTGGCCGGGGGGCCGTCGGACGAGTCCCTATCTTTCCATGGCTTTAGTAAATTCACATGGTACACCTGCTCCGGCTTTCGTCGCCCTGGCTGGTGTACTTTGTAATTACTCCCTACCTTCTCGAGCACCTCATAGGGCCCTGCCACCTAGCTAGAAACTTGCTGTCAAGGGTGGGTACCAGAACCAAAACCCGATCTCCCGGATTAAAGTCCTGTACCCAGGCCTGACGATTATACACCCTACTCTGGGCTTGTTGCGCTGCCTCCATATGTTCCCGGACCAGCGGCAACACCGTCTCCATACGTTCCTGCATCTGGGTAACATACTCAATTACACTTTTGTGTGGGACGGGTTGTTGTTCCCCACGCTTCCTTGGCGATGTCCAACAGGTCCGAGGGTGTCTGCCATAAAGCAATTCGAAGGCGAGAACCCAGTAGAGGCCCTGGGGCACCTCTTTCACTGCGAACATGAGATAGGGCGAAGCAGATCCCAGTCCTTCCCATCTCTAGACACCACCTTTTTTAACATACTTTTTAAAGTTTGGTTAAACCTTTCGACAAGACCGATCCGTTTGCGGATGAGTAAACGGATATCCGTAACTTACATAGAAACATAGAATGTGTCGGCAGATAAAGAACCATTTGGCCCATCTAGTCTGCCCAATATGCTGAATACTATGAATAGCCCCAGGCCCTATCTTATATGAAGGATGGCCTTATGCCTATCCATGCATGCTTAAACTCCTTCACTGTATTTGCAGCTACCACTTCTGCAGGAAGGCTATTCCATGCGTCCATTTTTAAATGGACTTTCTAAACTCTTGCCCTCTAATTTAAAACTATGTCCTCTTGTAGCAGTTTTTCTTCTTTTAAATATTTTCTCCTCTTTTACAGTGATGATTCTCTTTATGTATTTAAAAGTTTTTATCATATCCCCTCTGTCTCTTCTTACTTCCAAGCTATACATGTTAAGGTCCTTTAACCTTTCCTGGTAAGTTTTGTCCTGCAATCCATGTACTAGTTTAGTAGCTCTTCTCTGAACTCTCTCCAGAGTTTCAATAACTGCTTTATACGCAACAATTTACATAGTTCCCTCATAACCTTGGACATAAAGGGGTCCCTTGGTTTGTCAGAACCTCTTTAGGTAGGCCCACACGGGAAAACATTTCCATTAACTCTTTAGCGATGAGCTTAGCTGATGTATATTGCAGGGCACCGCCTCCCGGATATCGAGTGGCGTAGTCAGAGCGACCAGAATATGTTGGTGGCCCCTAGCAGATTTCGGTATGGGCTCTATTAGATCCATAGGATTCACTCGAAAGGAACCTCAATGATTGGAAGAGGTACCCGGGGACTATGGAAATAGAAAAAATACACAGAAAAAAACTATATATAAACCATCCTGCATGATATGGTATTAAATGTGCGGATGTGTATGGCTACATAATACAAAATCACAGAAAATAATGCACTCTACAAATGGATGCAGGCATAACATATGGACTAAGCCCTCACTAGATAAAATCTGAGACACTTGGTCAATACATTTTGATCAAAATACATCTAAGCCCACCCACCGCGACAAGGTGGTCTCAGTTCAGAGCGGGTTACTATACTAACCTATTTATGCTCTGGCACTATGGAAATGTGGCTGGGGACTATTTACCTGACAGGTTGGACAGGACTTACAATACTCTTCCACCTCTCTGAACACACCGGGCCAATAAAACCGCTGTAGTATGCGGTCCTGCGTTTTCTGCCACCCCAAGTGTCTCCCAAGAACATGTTGGTGGGCAAGCTCCATGCCGAGCTTGCAGTATGCGGTGGGCACCACCAGCTGTTTAATCCAGCTCACCCGGATTTGGTTCACCCGATATAACATTTCTTGGTGAACAACAAAACGGGTAAATATTAACTCAGCCCCTGGTTTTGGGGTTTCACCATCAATTACCCCAACATTCTCCCAGGCCCTGGTTAGGGTTTGGTCCCGGTGTTGCTGCTGGTCCCATAATTGTCTCTGGAGATGTGGAGGTCTGCCAACTCAGGTCCCGGTGGCAAGTCCTCCGTGTCTCCCACCATTACACTCAGTGGGGATGTCTCACCTCTATCACAGAAGTAGTGGTCACCCCTACCGCTGGTCCTTCGGTCTCGGGCTCCCAGGGCTCTAGCCCTCCACTGGAACCAGGCCACTCTGCTAGGGTTACCCCTGTCTCATGGTTATTAGTCACTTTCATCTGAGGCCATAGTGACGGAAAACCAGGAAGTCTCTCCCAATTATTAGTTCATATGACAATGTGATGGAGACAGCCACCTCGTGGGTCCACTTGCCGGCCACTGTGGTCAGAGTCACTAGGGCGGTGGGATAGTCCTTTAGGTCTCCGTGAATACACACGACCCCAACCTTCCGCCCAGTATACTCAGCAGGCTGTACCAGTGCCGCTCTCACCAAGGACACTAGACTCCTGAGTCCAACAGAGCCACCGCCAGAGTGTCTCCACACTTACACCTGACACAGGTGACTATTGTCCGACACTTCAGGGGTACCCGCTGCACACAACTTTCTGGCGTACATTGAGTGGCGGTACCCATAGTTCACTTCCATAGGTTCTCCCCGGTGGGGAGAGTTGGTCCGATACATGGCCAGGCTCCTGACACCGCCAGCAAACGATCGGAGCCGGGTCCACAGGGGTACACCCCGAGCAGGTTTTCCAGAACCCAGTCGTCAGGACGGGTTTGAAGACCTTCGGGGTTTGACTGGTGCTCTCCCAACAGCACCCTCCTGCAGGCTTTTGTGGCCTCATAGCACTGCACCAGATCGACCATCTCTAGGTCATTGGCAGGGAGATACCTGGCCGATCCAGTGCTGGAGAGAGTAAGGCAAGGCCCTCCAAAACATGTCAGCCAGCAGGCGATCCAGCATAGCAGTGGGACTTAACACATCAGGCTGCAGCCATTTTTGCAACCTGTGCAGCAAATCTTAGTACTGCGGCCTGGCAGGCTTGGCTGCTTTAAAGTCCCACTGGTGCACCCGCTGAGCCCGGACCAACACGTTTACTCCTAGTCTGGCCAGGATCCCCCTTCACTGTCGGGTTAGTCGGTCGCTTGGGCATCCGTCAGATCGAAAAACACCTGCTGGGGTCCGGACGCCAGAAACGGAGCGACCACCTCAGCCCACTGATCCCGGGTAGCTTCTCCCTCATGGCAACCTTTTCAAAGACAGCTAGGTAAGTTTCGATGTTGTCCAAGGGGGTCATTTTGGGATCGCCGCATGGACCGCTTTCCGGGCATCGTGGTGGGACGCTCACTGTCGCTTGTAGTGCCATCACGTGCTGTAACAGAGCTGATTAATCTCCTGCTGTTGCTTATTGGCCTCCCGATGCTGCAAGTTCTACGACGACCTCCATGTTGCCAGATAACACCGGTTGTAATATTGCCGGCCTAATATAGGACATCCAGTTGTGCCCAGCAAAAACAAAATATTTCCGGCGTTCACGGCAGCCTCACTGAGCTTGCCCGCATCCGACACTCAAATGTGGGGAGTTGGTCTGGTACACAGCGGTGCGGGTGCAGTATGGAGGCAAATGAGTCCAGGTAGTGCAGCAAACAGTGTTTTATTTCACACTTGCACAAACAAAACTCAAAACAGTCACTTAGTGTTACTTCACACACACATGGCAAAACGTGAGGCGAAACAAAAGTCCAAGACAGGATCAAATCACCTGTGTGGTTTAGAGTGCGTGTTCGCACCTGGCTGTCAGCCCAGCCGCAGGAAAGTCCAACCTCAGGCTTCCAGGCAGACTGCACACCTCTTTGCAAGCTCTTGCTTCCAGCCCTGAGAGCTCCACAGCATTAGCAGCAGCTCCAGGACAATATCTCCCCAGCTGCTGGTGCTGGCTGTGTTTTTAAACCCAGTCCAAAACCAGGACTGGGTCATGGGGAGCAACCACCCACCCTACACTTTAGCTGCTCCGGTAAGAGCCGGCCCGGATCGGCTTTGCAGCCATGCTGTCTAGCAATTGTGTCAGTAGCACTACCTGCTGATATAAACAAAATGGCTCTTACCTCACCGAGGCTATGAACCTCGGTAACACTGCACCTTCCGTCGATGGCGGAACCTTGCACCTCTTACACCACATACATTATAAAACTATTACATGGAGCGTCGTTACTTCTCCCCATGTTACTCTGGACTCTCCCGCTGTGTGGGTGGAGGTGTGAATACAGTGATAAGAAGTAAGGTTCATGGGGACAGTTCACTGACTATAATGGGATCCTTTTGGTTTTCATCCTGGAGAACAATTTTGACTGAGCATGACTTTTCTCTCCACTATTTTTTACAAT